>CAMXCT020001377.1:105821-145821 GCA_947184155.2 Cladocopium goreaui | reverse complement strand
GCCAGGCCAACTCGGCCTCAAAAAAGTTGGTTGGTGGTTCAGCTACCCACCCCGAAATTATGTGCTCAATCTGGATCATCATCCCATTTCACAAGCATAAATGTGTGTGCGTGTGCGAAGATCACCTTTGGATTCTTTTGGTGAGATAGATGTATGTATGTATGTATGTATGTATGTCTGTCTGTCTGTCTGCCTGCCTGCCTGCCTGCCTGCCTGCCTGCCTGGCTGGCTGGCTGGCTGGCTGTCTGTCTGTCTGTATGTGCATGGTATGTGCATGGTATGTGCATGGTATGTGCATGCATCTATCTATCTATCTATCTATCTATCTATCTAATCGATCTAATCTTTCTTATCTATCTTATCTATCTAATCGATCTATCGATCTATCGATCTATCGATCTATCGATCTATCTATCTATCTATCTATCTATCTATCTACCTATCTACCTATCTATCTATCTATCTAATCTAATCTAATCTTATCTTATCTTATCTAGTCTATGTATCTATGTATCTATGTATCTATGTGTGTACTTACCGTATATACCCATGATATCCCCACTTTAGCTGGTGTACATCATGTGACATCACCTTTTTTAACCCAGGCATCCTCTGAAGCATTGACCGCCGTCGCCGCAACCGCTCCTGCCTGGTGCAACATGTGCGCGGCAGAGGACCAGGCGGTGGATTTTTCACAGCTGGAGAGCAGCGTGGCGAAGTGAAAGATGTTTTGTTCCACCTTGGACAACAGCTACTGTACGTGAGGCCCCCGGTTTGACGAAATCGCGACAAGTTGGTGAACATAGAGCTCCAATAACATCCAATAACTATGGTTCATGGGCACTGACAAGTATAGTTACTGGGCTTTATAAACCAACAAACATCACTGGGGGAGGACCAGATTGCAGCAATGATTCGAATGATAGTGTTTATTTAGGGCTTCAACTTGCTTGAACGTGGTTCAACAGCAAAGTAGGATGTGTGTTTCACATCAACCTCGACACAAAGTGAATCTCATTATGTACATCTTCGCATGCTATCTGTGAATCGCAGATGGCTTCCTCTGGAAAGAAATATCTACCTTAGCGTCTCTACAGATCTTATCAATTAAACTGTGACTATGCTAAGGCAACACCAGAAGGTGATCTGTCATCTCATCACCCATGTGCCATCATTGCCTCAAAATACGACGTGATTTTTTGCGGTGCGCCGCTTCAGCATCTTGGCCACAGGGAGGCTTCACCAAAAACGATCAGAATTCGGCACCAAAATTATTTTGTTTGGAAATGTGGTACCACAAAATCCACATACTCCACTAATTCATGATGTTCCCCATTCAATTGCTATTTTGTGGCTAGACCCCACTGCCCATTTTCTCACAAACTCAAATGTGTCAGAATTCGACTGGTTCTCGACTTGGCCCAGAAACTCTGCGCCATGCCATGGCCTGACGAGCGATTCGCGATTCGGGGACGATTTCAACCCCTATTTTTCCCCATGAAATCCCAGGACCCATGGGAACAGCTGGAGATTTTCAATGGCCAATGGCCAGGTAGTCAGGTAGTCGGGTCGAAAGCCGACTGTCCCCGAGTCGGACCATGGCCCCAGTTGATCCAGTTGGATCCGCTCCTCCCACAGCTGCAGAGCCACATCTGCGCGCTTCGCCTGAAATCACAGGCTGGACTTCTGCACCGGTGTTGCGTTCAAACCCAGGTCAAGCAGCACAAGTAACATGAAATAAGCCCAACAGTAGCACCTTGGAAAAATGCGAGAAATAAGTCATAACTGCCATCTAGGAAAATTCTATTCATAATGTAGCCCCCTGTCATTCAAAGAGGACTTATGAAAGGATTCCGTTCATTCAAGGTGTTTTGAGAGATGTGCTGAGAATCTGGCACCATCTCCTCAATCACATTCAGAAATACTCAGAATAGGCATCTTTTGTATTCCCTTTACTCCTGTTATGACCAAAACTGTTTGTCATAGCAAGACTGTTTTGCTCGGTTGCTTTGGCTCAATCCCAAATAGGGATACCATAAAATGATTGAAAACAGACTCACCCTCCAGGGAGGAACAAGGCAAAATAGAATATATCTATATATATATATAAGCCCAGAATATGAATATATCTATATATATATAATAGATATATATATATATAGAAAACCCCTGGCCTTGCCCAAAGAACTCAAGAGCTTCACGATTTTCCGCGACACATCGACGTCGGCCTGGGGGGTTTGGGGGTCCCTGGTGCCACTTGGACCCCTGTGAGGTGAGATCTGCTGGGATAACACAAATTTTGCCACCGAGATCCCAGTCCTTTGGGGCGTAGGATGTTAAAATTCTTCAGATGAAATAGTTGAAAACCCATTTTTGCGGGATAGTTATTGTTGACCCCCTCCATATACCCAAAACATCCCAAAACCCCAACCCCAATAGGTATACACCCAGTTTTGGGTTTTGTTTCTATCACCTAGGCCGAGAAGCATGAAATTCCAACTGGGCCAGCTGCTTCCACTGTGCCATGCTCCATCCGGCAGCTACTGGTGTGTCTGAAAATGGAGCATACCAGGAAAGCCATGACCACTACAAATGGAAAATGATGAGAAACCAGCAGAAACCAGACAAACCCACGTTTTTAGGTGGAAAAGAAGATGCGGAAATTCAAGCAATGTGATGGTCGTGGTGTTGATGATGACGAAGACAATTAAAAGCAATCAGATTCGTACATCTCTTGAGCATGCATCAGGCTGGTATTCAACACGCAAATGATGTGAACATTCCGTGGACTTCGCTGCTTGCAGAGGCAAAAGTATCAACAGGATCACCCTGGTCCAATAGGATCACCCTGGTTGCTAAGCTAAAGCTTGGCAGCCGTATCCAAGTTGCATGTTGCAAGAAACATCAGTATCCTGAAATTCATCACTTTTGTGCCATCAAGAAACTACCCCATCCACTCAGTTTAGCTTTGATCAACAGGAAAAAAATAGTAATAACAATAAATAATAATAATAATAGTAATAATAATAACAAAAATAGTAATAACAATAATAATCATAGCTGAATATTCCCAAGTTTCACCTCCATCCCACCACCTGTGCCCACTTTTTCGGACGCTTCGCAGCGCTCGCAGCTTTCGCGCTCCAAGCGTTGCACCAAGGCCAGCACCGCGGGGCCGGCGCAAGTCTCCAGAGCGGCGTGGAGGACGGAGGCGAAACCTCGGAAGTCGCAGGATGTTTCATGGGAAAACCGTGGGAAAACCATGGGAAAATGGTGATTTATATGGAATATCACCATTTTGAATGGGAAAAGTCACTATTTCAATGGGCCATCGTCAATAGCGAACTGTTAGTCATTACCAGAGGGTAAGGAAAATGATATGGGATATCAAATAGGACCTAGTGACATAATATGTATACATATATACATATGTTAATATATTCAAATATTGGATATAAAGTTGTGTAACATTATATAACCAACGATGGGCCATCATCTATGGTTTCTAAGCCACAATAACCCTGGATAATTGTCTTGCAAACTCATAGAGAATCCAGAAATCATATAGATAACTATAGATAGATATATAACATTATGAAACGGGGGTGCTCCCTGCCCGCCCCAGATACCTTTGTGCCTAAATCTACAGGTAGAGTTCCCCCAAGATGTGGCTATCATGTACGTATGATGAGTTGGAGCAACCCTGCGTTCGCACGATGGTTTTGCCGCAACTGGCAAACAAATGGATGGTTACCCTCCGGATATCAAACATGGCAGGTGGCAATCTCCTAGTAGACATGGAGGTGACTTGCTGGGAAAATCATCAAACTATGGCTGGAGGGTAGCCATCCATGGAAACGGGGGGAGGCCTCGAAGGCGAACGCCTGTGGAGGCCAAAGAATGAGGGGTCTTGTTGAGAACCGCCATCAATCTTTGCTAGGGCTTACTATTTCTCCACCCTTAATCTTTGCTATGTTTTGCTAGGGTTTACATGTGTATATATATATACATGTATATATATATACATATATGTGATGTTGCTTCTCCCAGATGTGCTCATGCACCAATACGTTGGAACAGGTAACCACCATCATCCCCACCACCACTACCAAATACCGCATCATTATCATCATCGCTGCAACCGTCCTCAGCATCGTCGAACGACGCTTGCTGGCTTAAGTGCATTCGAAGAAACTGGTCGCTTCTGGCCTTTCACGAAGCTCGTCCATTCTGCAGAGCAGGTGCAAAGCTTTCTCCCAAAGCCAGGCGGAGCAAAGAGCTTTCATGGCACCTCGTGAGCGAAGCGTCACCGGGATAGTCCTCTTGGTAAGTTTCCCACCTATCGCCTAGAAACTCACCAGAACCCCACTGGTGCATGCGACCAACAGAGTGACGCAATTGACCAACCAAATCACCACAGCGAAAAAAGCGCTTCCCTCCAATCTCCTCTCTTGAGCAGCGGCAATAGCCCTTGTGCAATAGTTGATAAAGGCACAGTTTGTGCAGGTACAGCCATGTTACCCCAACATGAACAACCAGAATATCCTGGCGTCTATACCAAAAAAGAATGGGTCTCCCGATGTATCCGCCCTGCATCACCTGGTAACCCCCTCTCTGGCGTTTTCGCCAAGAGCTGCAGCGCCAAGCGCCAGCTGAGGGAAGAGCCAAGGCCAAGCAGTAGGTTTTGATGCCCCAAGGCATCCACACGAATCTGAGGTCAGGATGGCATGGGAATTTTCCCGATGTGTTTGAGGTTTAAATATGTTTAAACCAGGCCTAAAACTGCTGAATCCCCAATATGCACTGACAAAATCTGGTGGAAAATCAGATTTTGGAACTATCTGAAACTGTGTTGACTCCTTAACACTCTGGACTTACCGCTTTGTACTTACCGCTTTGGATGGGGGGTGCAGCCTAGAATCTCACATGGAACCCAAGAGTTTGTTAGATCATTTTATCAATGAAATCTGTCCTGTGCGGCCTTTGGAAGGCCATGCATTTTTTAAGGTCCTCCAGCTCAACAGCTGTAGCATAGTGTTGTGCCTATGGTATAGTCCATACCACCTTTTCCAATCCAAACAGTTTATAGAGCTAGCAAAATATATCTACCACAGTCTACCAACCATTATTTACAAATTATCTCTCCATAATCTTTGATCGTTCAAAGATCAAAAGAAACTATAGATGATGCTTAAATAAACCATGCTACCTCGATATACCCTATTGCCAATTGGTATTTGGGGTCCTGCCCAACTTGATCCCCACCTGCCAATCACCGCTGTCATTCAGCATTTGCAAGGCCCTTGGCCAGATCCTTCGTTCCCCGCGAGCGACAGCGCTCAGTGCAGCGTTCAACGCCACCGGGCTGCGAAGCCACAGATGCCTAGCCCAATTGACACTCACCAAGCAGCCAATAGCATGGTCTTCGGAAGGGGCACGCGGAAAATGTCAAGGAATATTCCTAGCTCTTACTGCTAAGGTGCAATTGCATCAAGATGGTTGGAGATTTATATTGAACATGAGGAAAACCGAGTCCCATACAGGTCTTTCCTTGAGGTTTCGGTTTGAGTTTACCGATCGGCTTGCAGCAGCTCAAGCTGACGTTTGCCTGCCTAGGATGATTCTGAGAGTGAATCAACGCATGAAAAAAGAATCGTGGGTCGTCGTCAGTGTGTTTACCGCGACATTAACCATAACACGTTTCGATTAGGATTAAAACAACACCGAAAAAGGATAGAAAAGTCATGTGTATCACCAATCTTTAGTGGGATTGTACTAATTTCTATCTATTTGGGGCTTACATGGGCTTACTATATCATACTATCCATCCCAAAAATGTCCGCCTCTTCCCGTAACCATGGCCTGCCCCAGAGCCGCAGGGCTAAGGGCCATTGCTGGGCAAAGTCTATGGCACTCAGCAGCCCCGTGAAAGACATCTCGTTGGGCCTTAGCCCCACCTGCGGGGCTGTCGACTCCTTCACGATTCGTGATATAAATCCCCCATAGCTATGGTCAGGACTTGAAATCAAAATTCATGGAAGGAAATTCGTATCTCTGGAAAATGTGCTAAATGTATCTAACCAAATCTATATATGCCAAATCTATAACTCCTAAGGGACCATCACACTGGATCTAGCGACAATGTTTTGTTTTGCGTGAAACCACATGGCTCAAAGAGCCACACCAAACAAATCACAATTAGTGTGTCCTCTGAGTTTGGGGGAACTCATGGTTTTTTTTAGAGTTTCATAAATGCAGAGAATGTATATCTTCCAATGTTTCTGATGAGTTCCTCACAGTTTTTCGATGCCAATCCGGTCTTCCCACCTCGGCCATGCTGTACCATCTCTGCAATGCCTTGCCCGATGCACCGGCGTCGTGGTGGAAATGGAAAATGAAACCATTCAGCACTGCATTTCGATTATGTACACCCCTTCATTGAACCACCAACAAGCAATCATTCTACAGGGTCTCCTTACTTTCCGGCCACACATGCAACATCTTCCCACCACGCGAGTCTACCGAGTCTACCGACTCGGTTGAAACTGCACCGAGTCAGTTCTCAAGATCTTTGGCTTGTGGACCAAGTTGACACACCCTTCTGTTCACACTAAGCTGGTCATGGAATTTCATCTCCCAAACTGGTATTCATCCATATTATATATATATGTTTTATATATAATGTATTTCATGGGTTTTCATCCATCGCCACGTTTTGTTCCGGATAGATCCCTAGTGAATCCCCGGTCGCATCAGCGGTCGCATCCGCGGTGCCTCCCGCCATCGTTTCGCGGAGGCAGAAAGGATCGAAGTGTATCCCACGATGTTCTTGGCGGAGGGATGAAATATGAGGAATATGTAACATATAGAGATATAATGATTACACATGTTTATATATAATTATCATATGCACTATGTGTATATATATATATGTATATATATATGTATATACCTATATATATATATGTATGTGTATATATATATATGTGTGTATGTGTGTGTAATGATTCATATACTACATTTATTTACAGAGAGAGAGATGAATAATCTATTTATATATAGTACATGTATGTGATACACAAGAGATGTAACATGGAATGTTTAGAGAGATATTGGATAATATGTATATACATCATAACTATGGAGATCATATGGAAGATTCCGTCCCTGAGAGGTTTGGACCTTGTATATATTTAGTCTTGTATAATGTCTATATATTATATGAGTGTGTGTGTGTGGGACAATATAACTACACAAGAGAAAACTGACAAACAGTACAATAGTGTGATACACATGTTATCCTACAATATGTTTGTTTCCATATGGTATGGGGTAATGTCCTATAATGGGGATAATTATACATATTATATGACTATCAAACCAATTTGTGGAAAATTAAGGGAATATGCGTGGATTGTCATACCCTCTGGAACTTGTGACACCTTGCTCTGATTAAGCCATGGCCTATTTAGTTGGATGATTCACCTCTTCATTTGACGATGAAGCTATGCCATCAAACCATGCTGCCACCATCTGCCACCGTGAAGAGCGGTTGGTAACTGGCGTTAGTTCACCTTGTCCACGGAATAACCCAAAAAAAATGGGGACTTGCTAACCAGGGTAGGCTTAACCAGTTCATGTTCCTGGGATGATCCAGCGACCAGCTGTGTCCCACTCCACACTGTGCATGCCACCTACTAAGCCCAGCAGGTTGATGGTCAGTTCATAATCCCAGACCAGGCAGCTTGATAACTCAGTTATAGATTACAATAACCAACAGTAGTTAGTAGTTATTCAATAAATGCTTCATTCTCATAATCCCAATTTCTATCCCAGCTATATCCCAATAGTTTCAACCAGCAAATCAGCTCTAACCACGAAACATTTGTCATCCGCCATGGAGCTCTTTGAAACCCTCTCCGCCATGCTGCACACAGCAGCTGATTTGCTCTCTGCCACCCTTCCATGGCCTGAGCGTGATAGACTAGACATCCCCATTGCTGCTTGTCCCCGACCTGGAAACGGAGATGATATATGTATGTATTTTTCTATAGATATGTAATCAAAAATCATCATACATTATATATATATAATATATAGATATGTATATATAGATATATATATATATATGTATATATATAGATATATATGTATATGTGATATGAGAATCATCCATTCTACAAATTCTACAGAGAGGAGATCCCCTGGAATTTCCGAACTTTCCCACGGATTTCAGCGAGGCACCGCCACGGCAGCGTTGAAACTGATGTCGTTGGGACGTGGACCATCGGTCTCCATGTGACCTGGCCCCGGAATCCGATGGAGGAAAAAGCCGATGCTTTTCATGTCACCGAAACAGGAGATTTTACCATGAAAAGTGGTGGTTTAACATGGGTTAAACATCCTGAAACATGGATTTGATCAGTCAAAGTGGTGGTTTAACATGGTTTCACATGGTTTGAGCATTGGTCATCTGCCAAAATTCATCAAACCTCATGATTGACACATTTCCAGCGCAAGGATTGTATCACAGGCATGGTTCGAAAAAGACAAAGGGAAATGCAAGTCTTTCCCGTACCAGGTTCCATTTGTTTCTGTTTCTTATTCATAGAGGTTTCTTGCGGCTACATAGCGGCTTGCAACCGCTTGATTCCTGATGCGGCTTAGAGTACCACGGTTTTTTCTGGACTGCCCTGACTGTCGTCTTTGGCTAAAGAAGACTTTGAGATATTGGTCATGCAATCCCTTATTGTTGCATCTTGTTGGTGGATAGCTATTGGTGAAATGTTGTAACTGTATACAGTACATGAAGATATGATCAAATGTGCGCAGGTTGGCCATTGGTTGGCTTTGGACACCTCACCCGTCGAATACACTCTAATATTAGATACTCCCAATAGGGGGCCCAATTCATGAATAGATCCAATACTAAACCATGGTTTCAAGATCTTTCAAAGGGCGCAGTTCATATTTCAAACGGGGTATTTCAGGATGTTTAAAACAATGTTAAACCACCATCTGTGTAACCACACCCATATATGGAATGTTTACTTGAATATATCCGCATTTCGCCGAAGTTTGTACGTGAAAGGCAAGCAAAAAAATGCATTGTGCACAGATGTTTGTGGGATTGAACAATTCAAGACATACAAACACGGAGGGAATCAATGGCCTGACGTACCCGTCATCCGTCAAACATAATGCTAAGAAATATGTTTCTGATGGATATGTCTTGCAACAACCATCTCCACAATGATGCAATTGCATGACCTTAGTGGCTAAAATTTTGCCCTCGCCTGGGATTATCTATATGAAATTTCAAAAAAACTCAGAGTGCTGGTTGCCTTAAATTCTTCACAAAAATCTTCCGTGAAGATATCAAAATAGATCATGCATGCCTTGCCTGGGAAAAAAATCTGCTCCGAACACATCACGAAATTCATCTCCCACCCCGAAGTCGCAGCCCTCGGACCTAGCAACCGGACTGCTTTAGCCCAACGCTTGACGGTTGCCACCGCACCAAGACAACAAGTGAAAGACACCAGATCCATCTGACCTGGCGACATATTGAGGTGATGTACTGTAGAATAATGGTCTATTTTGTTATGTTGTGTTATGTTAATGTGTTGTGTGTTGTATTGCATTTGACGCTACCTTGTTGCAAATGCAATTTGCATCTGCATTTCTACTTGATTTTCTTGTATATGCTATATTGTATTGTGTTGTAGTGTATTTGTACGGAGTTGCAATGAGTTGCAAATGTATTTGTCTTTGTATGTGTACGTGCATTTGCATTTGTAGTTGCATTTGCATTTGTACGCGTATTTGTATTTGTGTTGCACTTGTATTCTACTGTGTTGTACTGCTATGTTTTGTCATGTAATGCCATGTTTTGTTAAGTTTTGTTCTATAACATGTTGTTATCTTATGTCATGTGTGTGTGTGTTGCATATGTAATTTGCACAGAAATATGCATAATTGAACCATTTTTTCCTACGTCTATCCCATCTCATTCTACTTTTTTTAGTTGGTTGAAAACGGTTTCCCAATCCTACAAAACCCATCATAATCCCCAGTAAACCTGGTCGTTTTTGATCCCCAGCAACGGTACCACGTGTCGACTCGGGATCACCTCCCACTAGACGCAAGACTCTTCGCCAGGCACCATGGTCACCTTGCAACATCAACTTTGGTAAGAAATGTAATAAATCACCGTTAGTGGTATCATGATTATTAATGGTTAGGTATTATTTTGCAAATCTATACCTAACCGTACCCTGATTTCGTGAACAAATGCCCAGCATTCCAAAATTGGTTCCCCCACGCAGGTGCTCGAACTGTAGGTCATTGCAACCAACCATGCAACCAGCCAAACAACCAATCTAATGGTTGCCTATAGACGAAATTTGCACATGTTTGGCAAATTGTTTCCATGTTCAGATGTTGAATGTTGGTTAAATATTGTTGTGACTACGGTGTTTTTACCGTAATCTGCAAAGAAGGAATCCATTATAGATATGCCAGGTCATTGAGGCACAAAAAAAAACATGTCATTTTCCTGGGCAAAAAACAGTCGATACAAAAATGAAGGGTTTCAGATCCTGGATCATGCCGGTCTCATGTCAAACCCCAGATCATTTTTCAACAACGGCATGTTCATATTACGTTTAAGGTGGGGTTTCGTTCTAGAAAGTGGTATCGGCCATGTCCCCGGTCGAGTTTCTATCTCCACCTATCTACCCAATCTAATCGAATCCGATCTAATCTAAACTGATCTAATCTAATCCGATCTAATGGCGTCGAAACTGATCTGATCTAATCTGATCATCTCGTCGAATCTGATCTAATCTCATCTCATCTCCTCCCATTGTCTCGTTTTCCCTATCTATCGCCTCTATCTAATCTATCTAATTCAATCTACTCTCTCTAATTCATCTAATCTATCTAATTAATCAATGTATCTATCTATCTCTCTCTCTCTCTGTCTATCTCTCTCTCTCTCTCTCTGTCTATCTCTCTCTCTGTCTCTCTCTCTGTCTCTCTCTCTCTCTCTCTCTCTCCCCCTCCATCTATCTATCTATCTATCTATCCATCTATCCATCTATCCATCTATCCATCTATCCATCTATCCATCTATCTATCGATCTATCTATCTATCGATCGATCTATCTATCGATCGATCGATCTATCGATGAAACTATCTATCTATCGATCTATCTATCTATCTGTCTGTCTATCTATCTATCTATCTGTCTATCTATCCATCTATCTCTCTCTCTATCTATCTATCTATCTATCTATCCATCCATCCATCCATCTACCTACCTACCTACCTACCTATCTCTATCTATCTATCTCTCCCTATCTATCTATCTATCTATCTATCTGTCTGTCTGTCTGTCTGTCTGTCTTTCTGTCTATCTGTCTGTCTGTCTGTTTATCTATCTATCCATCTATCTCTCTCTATCTATCTATCTATCTGTCTGTCTGTCTGTCTGTCTGCCTGTCTGTCTGTCTGTCTGTCTGTTTATCTATCTATCCATCTATCTCTATCTATCTATCTATCTATCTTTCTATCTATCTATCTATCCATCTATTTCTGTGCATCATCTCTGTTGATTATGTGTTGGGGGGAGGGCATGGCCTTGGCTCCGGAGCAACTTCTTGGTGGGTTGTGGGACAAATTCGGGGACGGCGAATGTTTTTTTGAATATCTGACATTCTTTCAATTTTTGAAGGTGGCCGATGATTTTTGAAGCTATGCACATGTTGAAATTCTGATTTTGTCCAGGCACTAAATTTAAAATTTCAGACTTTTCGAATTCAATTCTACAACCCTTAAAATTCTAGAAATTCGAATGTTGGAATCTGCAAAATGTTAGATCTTTTTTTCATCTTAGAATCGAAGTTTTAAATTTCAAAAACAATGGATTAGAATTCGTCGAAGCTGGCCAGACCTAGTGTTGAATTCTGAAATTCAAAAAATTCTATAGCGATGGGCATGCTGTTAGAACGCATTCCTAATGGGGGCAAAGGTGCTATCGACGGATCGAAACGATAGAGTTATAAATATATATATATTTATATTTATTTATAAATATATATATATACCACACACCCACACACATTGCTTTCATGGTTCTTAAATGAATCATGTGCATGAATCATGTCAAGGGCTGCAATCCCTGAGGAGAGAGGGAGTCTGACTGACCTGCTAAGTTGAGATCGCCGGAAGCTGGGGCATGCTGCCCTTTGGCCACGTCACGCCAAAGCTGTACATCCCAGGCCCAATGCCGCCTTGGGATTTTCTGTGTCGTTTGCTGCGTGCTCCCTGGTCTCGAGCATGGGGCTTCAACATTGGCCGCGCTTCATTCATTGCGAAACACTGGCAGACTGCTGCCATGCTGTGGCTTCAATTCTGGCAGCGACTGCTGCCATGGCTGCCACATTCAGTTGGCCTGGCCATTGGTCGGCTCCGAAGTTGATCCATCATCTGGTCCATCAGCGGATCTCTCTTGCAGGGCCAGTCAGAAGGCAGCTGCCCAGACTCAGGCTAAGCTGCATGGATTGAACTCCACCAGCACGTTCAGAAATGAAGTGGCCCAGTACCAGGGTGACAGCGTGATCGGCAGGACAATGTTTGGATGATTGTTTCCTGATGATTGAAAACCTCCCCGACTCAACAAAGATCCCTCAACAATGTTGAAGTCAGCCAATGAAATGGGTGTTGTGTGATCCCATCATCACAACTAAGTCAACATGCAAAAAAAAGCCCCGCAATATAAAAACCTTCCCGCAATATAAGAATGTGCCATCGCGGCACGTCGTTTTTGCATGTCGACGGCCGCAGTTACATCGTTTTTGGCATGTCGACGGGCACAGGCGTCACTTTGGCATGTCGACGGGCACATTTTGGCATGTCGACGGCCGCAGTTACGTCGTTTTTCGGCATGCCCACGGGCACACATCATTTTGGCATGTCGACGGGCGCATTTTGCATGTCGACGGGTGCATTTACTATTTTACACTTTACTATTTTTTCTTTCCAGGCTACTTTTTTGCATCGTGAGCCGTTATTTTGACATGTCGACGGGCGCAATTTGCATGTCGACGGGCCCATTTACTATTTTACACTTTACTATTTTTCCTGTCCAAGCTACTTTTTTGCATCGCGAGCCGTCATTTTGACATGTCGACGGGCGCATTTTGCATGTCGACGGGTACATTTACTATTTTACACTTTACTATTTTTCCTTTCCAGGCTACTTTTTTGCATCGCAAGCCGTCATTTTGACATGTCGACGGGCGCAATTTGCATGTCGACGGGTGCATTTCCTATTTTACACTTTACTTTTTCCTTTCCAGGCTACTTTCTTGCATTGCGAGCCGTCATTTTGACATGTCGACGGGCGCATTTTGCATGTCGAGGGGCACATTACTATTTTACACTTTACTAAGTACTATTTTTCCTTTCCAGGCTACTTTTTTGCATCGCGAGCCGTCATTTTGACATGTCGACGGGCGCATTTTGCATGTCGACGGGTGCATTTCCTATTTTACACTTTACTGGCTACTTTTTTGCATCGCGAGCCGTCATTTTGACATGTCGAGGGGCACATTTACTATTTTACACTTTACTATTTTTCCTTTCCAGGCTACTTTTTTGCATCGCAAGCCGTCATTTTGACATGTCGACGGGCGCATTTTGCATGTCGACGGGCACATTTACTATTTTACACTTTACTATTTTTCCTTTCCAGGCTACTTTTTTGCATCGCAAGCCGTCATTTTGACATGTCGACGGGCGCATTTTGCATGTCGACGGGCACATTTACTATTTTACACTTTACTATTTTTCCTTTCCAGGCTACTTTTTTGCATCGCAAGCCGTCATTTTGACATGTCGACGGGCGCAATTTGCATGTCGACGGGTGCATTTCCTATTTTACACTTTACTATTTTTCCTTTCCAGGCTACTTTTTTGCATCGCGAGCCGTCATTTTGACATGTCGACGGGCGCATTTTGCATGTCGAGGGGCACATTACTATTTTACACTTTACTATTTTTCCTTTCCAGGCTACTTTTTTGCATCGCGAGCCGTCATTTTGACATGTCGACGGGCGCATTTTGCATGTCGACGGGTGCATTTCCTATTTTACACTTTACTGGCTACTTTTTTGCATCGCGAGCCGTCATTTTGACATGTCGACGGGCACATTTACTATTTTACACTTTACTATTTTTCCTTTCCAGGCTACTTTTTTGCATCGCAAGCCGTCATTTTGACATGTCGACGGGCGCATTTTGCATGTCGACGGGCACGTTTACTATTTTACACTTTACTATTTTCCCTTTCCAGGCTACTTTTTTGCATCGCGACCGAGCCGTCATTTTGACATGTCGACGGGCGCATTTTGCATGTCGACGGGTGCATTTCCTATTTTACACTTTACTATTTTTCCTTTCCAGGCTACTTTTTTGCATCGCGAGCCGTCATTTTGACATGTCGACGGGCGCATTTAGTATTTAACACTTTACTATATTTTACTATTTTTCCTGCCTCTGTCTCACTTGTGTCTCGGAAGACCCCTCACTTGCGTCATCATCATCATCATCATCATCATTATCATCATCATCATCTTGGGTTGGTGGGTGCGGTGGGGTGGGGTGGGGTGGAGTTTGATAACGTCTTTCGGTTCTCAGCACAGGGACTCTCTATAGCCTAACGCTATGAAATCTTCTCTTGTGCCTCCACACATATGTTACGCTATGAGATCTTCTCTTGTACTTGCATACCAACATGGTGCCACGCTATCAGATCTTCTTCTGGCTCTGGCCTGGGGGCGGTGGGGTGGGGTGGGATGTGCTCACGTCGTTCGGCTTTCGGCACAGGGACTGTATCCTACCGCTATGAGATCTTCTCTTGTGCTTCCACACATTTGCTACGCTATGAGATCTTCTCTTGTACTTGCACGCCGACATGATGCCACGCTATCAGATCTTCTTCTGGCTCTCCGGGAGTGGGGCGGGGTGGGGTGTGATAACGTCCCTCGACTGCAGGCACAGGGACTCTATCCCAACGCTATGATATCTACTCTTGCGCTTCCACACATATGCTGCGGTATGAGATCTTCTCTTGTACTTGCACACCGACATGATGCCACGCTATCAGATCTTCTTCTGGCTCTGTCTTTGATGATGATGATGATTACGGTGATGATGATGATCATCATCATGATGATGATGATGATGCTGATGATGATGATGCTGATGATGATGATGTTGATGTTGATGATGATGATTTGGGAGTCACAGGCGAAATGACTTTGGAGTCACAAGCGGGCGGAATTTGGAGTCACAAGCGAGACATTGCCCGGTAGAATGCCAGATATATTGTCAGAAATAATGCCGATAAAATTTCAGAGAGGCGATGTGGAGCAATAATGCAACATATAAGCCTTGTGAAAAAGTACAAGTAGAACCCGCGCGAGGCGAGTGGCGGAAGTTTCAAGGTTTAAGGACTGTAACGCTATAGGATGCTGTTTTGGCCTGTCATGTTGACGGAAACTTGTTTGGCATGTCGACGGGAACAACCCTGTCGACATTCTGCTGTCGTCACATAGATTGAGCCAGTGCTTCTGCGCACGGCTAGTCCTTCACCCCACATGTTGCTTATCAAACATGTCTCTCTGGCTTGCACGCCTGGGTTGGCAACATTTCTGATGCTACTTACGACAGAAAAAAACATCTTTGAAATTAACTTCTTTGAAGGACACAACCCCTATCCGTACGGACAGAGATGGCTCACGGACTTAGTTGATGAATGATTCTGCCATTATAGGAGGTGGTTTGGCATGCGGACGGGCAGGACCCCTTGGCACATTGACGGACAAAACCCCTTGGCATGTCGACGGAGGCAACTCCAGGGATGTTGACGACGGATTTTGGCATGTCGGCAGACACCATCGTTTTGGCATATCGACGGCCACTCTGTTGGCATATCGACGGAGACAATCTTCTTTGGCATGTCGACGGAGAATTTTTTTTGCATGTCGACGGAGACAATCTTTTTTGCATGTCGACGGCGACAATCTTGTTTGGCATGTCGACGGGAACAATCTTTTTTGCATGTCGACGGAGACAATCTTGTTTGGCATGTCGACGGGAACATTTTTTTGCATGTCAACGGAGACAATCTCCTTTGGCATGTCGACGGGAACATTTTTTTGCATGTCGACGGAGGCAATCTTTTTTGCATGTCGACGGAGACAATCTTTTTTGCATGTCGACGGAGACAATCTTGTTTGGCATGTCGACGGGAACATTTTTTGCATGTCAACGGAGACAATCTCCTTTGGCATGTCGACGGGAACATTTTTTTGCATGTCGACGGAGGCAATCTTTTTTGCATGTCGACGGAGACAATCTTTTTTGCATGTCGACGGAGACAATCTTGTTTGGCATGTCGACGGGAACATTTTTTTGCATGTCAACGGAGACAATCTCCTTTGGCATGTCGACGGGAGCATTTTTTTGTATGTCGACGGAGGCAATCTTTTTTGCATGTCGACGGAGACAATCTTTTTTGCATGTCGACGGAGACAATCTTGTTTTGGCATGTCGACGGGGACAACCCTTTTGGCATGTCGACGGTCGTTTTGGCATGTCGACGCGTCGTATCCCCTGGCTTCCAAGTAATTGTGGAGCCCAGGAATCTGCTAGGCAAGTCTCTTCCAAAGTGTTGTGGCGTGCCGGTGCATGAAGTGATCCCTGGCGATACAGGAGATGGAGTGCTCCGGTGAGCCTTGGCTGCGGGAAGACTCGCATCAGGTCACCCCTTTCAACTGCGGTCGCTTCTGCCGCAGTGTGCCAGGGGCGGCGGCTGTGGAAGCGGTCGACGCAGGTTGGCACCTCACTTAGTGTTCGTGCTGCTGTCTGCTGCACCGCTTCCAACTGAGCTCTGATTCGACTGCCGCCAGCATGCTAGATTGGCCGCACATGGCGCTAGCAGTGCAACAGCTGCCATGGCTGCCACCCCATCGGTCACCGGGCGCGTCCGCATCGTCTTGCGCAGCCTTGCAATCAAGCGGAGCCCGCGATTCTAGTCTTTCGAGCGTCTCATTGGGCTTGATCGTTTTCAGTGACTTGTTCGCCTGGCTGTGCATGAGCTCATGCTGGTCAACAGTCAACCGGACACAAAATACCGCGACGCGAAAATGTTGCCCGCCACGAGACCACTGCTGCCTGCCACGAGACAACAGGTGGAGAAAAAAGAGACATATATAAATATAAAGGCAATCGGAAAAAAGCAGGGGAGAGACAGAAGGGGGAAAGAAGCGGGAAAGAAGTGGGGAAGGGGTGAAGGAGTGGCGAAGAAGTGGGACACGTGGTAGACAAATGAAATTCTTCCATAAAGCTCGGTACAGAGACACAAGCAGAAGACAAGCAAGAGACAACTAGGGGCAAAGAAAGTTTGTCCGTCCCAAAGCAACTACAGGACAGCACATGACCCCCATCGAAGAATGGCTTCTACAGAATCGGAGATTGTAGGCTTGCAAAGCAGTAGCTACGAGCCGTCTGATAGTCAAATCCAGATTCAATCCCTGGTAGATTCATAAATCCCAATCTCCAATTTGTTTCTGGTAAAATCCCCATTGTGTCTTTTATCGGAGGGTCAAGTCTCTCTTCTTCTTACCCTCATTATCATTAGCAATACTCTTGCTACAACTAATGCTCTTACTATTATTACTTTTTTCACTATTATTAGTCATTATTATTGCTATTATTCTAGATTCTTATCATCATTAATGTGGTTAAAACAAACATATGCCATTCCCAAATTCACCAAAAATGGGTTGTATAAACCATCGAAAATGGGGGGGTACTATTGTTTTAACCACATTATTGTGATTCCTTATGATTCTGATCGTGATTTCTAGTGAGATCAAGCCCAGCTGAACTGTTTTGGGACCCTCACCTGCTCTGCCGCCAACGCGTTCCGCCGCCAACGCCCAAGGCACTCATCCGCTGCGCAGCACTGTTCTTGGACACCGCATCACCCAGCCGGCGCCGCGCACCATAGCTCCTGGGTCAGGCTAGTTTGAGATCATCAAACGACATTGACTATTTCAATGGTATATACATATATATACATATATATATATATTATATATTATAAATTATACATTAAATATGCTAAATATTCTATATCATTCCAGTGACGTCGCGACGTGAGGTCGTTGTGATTCAGCCGGAATTAATGGCTTTGCTATGGCTGCTTGGGATGTGATATGGAATAATAGCAACACTAATGACAAGAGTAATGATGAACATACTAGTAAGGTAACGGTGGTAGTAATATTAAATGGTAACAAGAATGGGATCTTAAAACAACTTGATATATGCAAATGTGTCTAAAAGTTGTGAGTTCATTCTAATTGTATGTATAATTTATGTTTCACCCGTGGATTGTGGCTTGGATGGTCCATTTCCACTATGGTGGCTAAGGTGAACCCTTGCACTTCCGATGGCGGAGGTCCTATCGGTCCTATCCAAACTACTCATGGCAAGTTGATCATTTTGATTCTACTTGGGGTCTATGCTACTGCCATATTCTTAACCCACCCGAAGCCGACCCCACATGAAGTCCCTTATTTTGGAGACCCAACGCCGACACGGCACAGAAGGCTCAAGGCAGTGGCCCAGGCCGCACCCGCCAATACACTGTTCAGCGCCACCACATCCTGGGAGTCACCACGGAGAAATGTTCGCACCACGCTTTCGATTCCCAGGATTGAATATAGGATATATATATATATAGTAATAACAATAATAATAATAATAATAGTAATAATAATAATAATAATAGATGATGTATATATGATCACATTCTCAATCATAGGTTTTTAAAAAGTAAGAGACCATCAAGCACCAAGCGGCAACTCGTTGACAGCAGCCTTTGTCAACCAAAAGTAGAATCAAAGGGACCGCCCGCGAGAACAACATATTGTGAAAGTCGGAAAAATGAAGTTCAGGCTCATTTGATTCGCCTGTTTGTTCCTTGTTTCAATTTGTTGTTTCAACTACGTTGACAAATATCCCTGGTTTCATTGTCCGTCCACCCCTTTTGGTTTGCACACAGTTTTTTTGGGTCAAATCCCACCCTTCTTTTGGTTTAATCACATGGAATCCTCTATTCCTGCTGTCATCCAACCCAAACCCAAATTGTTTTTTCCGTGCTGGCCGGTGCTCCAACCTGGCGATATACAAGTTCCCTTTCAGCTCGTGCGAAACGATTTTAGCTCGTGTCCCCCGTGTATACAATTTTAAAGATTGTATCGCCTTCCAATGTCAAAATGGATATCTGCAAAGCCCCTTGCGTCCATGATGTTAAACTATCGGTCCCTCAACGAGCAGCTTGCATTCATGCAGAGGTTTACTCGGGAACATGCAACGGAAAAAATAGGAACCTTGGCGAGAGGAGTACGCGTGCCCATCAGATCCGTTGTGCTGCCACATTCTCTTCGCAATATTGGTCACACTAAGCTTGCGCTTGCAAGTTGCAGTTGGTCCTCTGCATTCTCTACATCCATCAAGAGCAAACAACAGGATGAAGCGCATCACCAACTCCACTGTTCCACTGTGGCGTCAACAACTGCGCCCCTTTAAAAATGCGAAGATATGGAGCTTTCAAGGCTGGGGACGTACCTTTAAAGATGTGCTGCTGGAAAGTCTCGGAGGAAAGCTGCAACTGACTGAGCTCCGTTCCTAAAACCATCATGGTAACAGCTGCTATCGCCGTCGTAGCAAACAAAACGTCGTAACAGACAAAACTTCGTCACGGCTGAGTCAACCAATGAGTATATATATATACATATTATATTATATCAAAATACATATGTATATATATATATATATATACATTATACATATAAATATATATACATTATACATATATATATATACATTATACATATATAATTATTATACTCTATATATATATAGTTGGACATGAATCCCATCTTCTCTCCCACGTGATTTTCCCATCAGAGTGCCCCCTCCACGCCACGCCACGGCTCCACGGACTCCACGGCGCCGCAACAGCTCCAGTGCCACCGGCCAGCGCGAGACGCGCATCACGGCGGTGTCGAAGATCAGGTGCTGCATCTGGGCACGGGGAAGGGCAGAAAACAGGGGAATTGATTCATGAAAAACATGATTTACATGGGATATTAAACATCAATGAATGGTGATTAATGGTATGTTTTCATGGGATATCAATGGTATGTTAATGGGATATTAATGGGATATGTTCAATGAATGGTGATTTAAGCAGGTGATTTAAATCAGGGGAATTGATTCATGAATGGTTAAATCAAAAATGGTGATTTAAGCATCAATGATTTAAATTTGGACTTCAAAAAAAAGGGACCTCACCATCAATGAGGATTTAAAGCATCAGAAGGATTTCATATATATTTTTTGACCAACAATGAGGATTCAACCATCAAGAATGGGGATTTGTGATCCAGGAAATGGAATATAAACGGGACATGGGATGTACATGGGATGGAATAGGATTGAATATGATGCAATGGGATGGAATTGGATTGATGGAATTGGATTGATGGAATTGGATTTATGTGGGTTCATAGATATCAAGCCGCCTCTGCATATAAAACATTATAAAACTATGTATACCAGGATTTCTTCCACTATCAACCACCGAGACATGGCTGGGTTTTTGGGCAGGTGGGAAGATCCAAAAATCGTGAGCAGATGAGAATGCTCGAAACTATATCATTCTACTGGTTTGGGAAGAATTCAAGAAATAACCTGGGAACGGGACCCGTTCTATCAAACACATGTCATAAGCGAGCTGTTGAAGGAAGCAAATAAATGCATAGGGGAACAAACAAGCGAACACATCGACAGGCTCCTAGATAATATCGAATAAGGTTCTCACATCAATCGAAACCAAGTTCATGTCTCCTTGAAGTGCCATGTCCATTGGTTTATTCCGTCCAACCCCCAGTACGACGCATTATACTCAGATGCGATTCACTGGAAGACTCAGAAGGAAACAGTTTGCACAAATCCATATCGGGCTGGATCGAAGAATTTCAACCTTTGAAATCTGAAACCACCAACATCTGCACAAAATGCTTCTGGGACCCATCATCTGGACACATCCTAGATCCTCATCATGAGATTACTTAGAATGTCAGCAAAAGCTCAATGATGCACAACCCACATATGCGCCATGGCAAAAAGATGGTAACATAAACTGCCAGTAGCACCCTTGTGGCGGAAGTTTCAAAGATAGGAAACTATAGGAGAGGTGAGTTGGATGGCAGAGCGAACCCACTGACGGATCCAAAGGTGGTTGAGGCTCTGAGTTTCTCTCTATCTGTCTATATATATATACATATGTAACTCTCTTTGTCATCTTCTCTCTGTGTCTCTCTATCTCCCCCTCTGTCTATCCCTTTGTCTATCTGTCTATCTATCTATCTATCTATTTATCTATCTATCGACCTATCTATCTATCCATTTATCTATCTATCTATCCATCCATCCATCTACCTACCTACCTACCTATCTATCTATCTATCTCTCTCTCTCTCTCTCTCTTCTCCTCTCTGTCTTTCTACCTCTGTCTATCTATCTACCTTTCGATTCCTATCTATCGATCTATCTATCTATCCATGTATCTCCAGCGTAGTGTAGTTGTAAATGTTGTAGTTGCAGTTGTAGTTGTAGTCTGGTGTAGTGTAGTGCGGTGTAGTGTCGTGTAGCTGCAGCCTGGTATAGTGTAGTTGTAGTTGTTGTTGTAGTTCTAGTTGTACTTGTAGTTGTAGTTGTAGCGCTGTGCAATGCAGCGTAGTAGTGTAGTAGCGTAGTACCGCAGTAGCGTAGTAGGAATTTAGCGTAGCACGTAGCATTGTAGCATTGTAGCATTGTAGCGTAGCAGGTAGCGTTGTAGCGTTGTAGTAGTTGTAGTAGTTGTAGTAGTTTTAGTAGTTGTAGTAGTTGTAGTAGTTGTAGTAGTTGTAGTAGTTGTAGTAGTTGTAGCAGTTGTAGTTGCAGTTGTGGTTGTGGTTGTTGTTGTGGGTCTACTGATTCTTTCTCTTCTGTCTGTTGCTTCATCTGTCCATATTGTCGGAAGTTTGACTTCTAAACTTCCTTCGATCATTAGGCATTGCTCATCATGAGGATATTGACCCCTATATTAATGGATGACCATCCCCCTTTTTATGGGAAAATAGCCTATGTAACTTGACCGTGGCACGCATGGCACCACCACCCAACATACCACTCCTTCCTCTGGCTGAACTAAGCTGCCGGCTCACCTTCCACATTGGCTGCAGCCCAGTAGCGCAGCCATAGCGCTTGGGGCCACTGGTGCGATGGCAAACGTGCGCTGAGGGCCGAGAAATGGATCCTGTGGCGCAGTGCCACGCAGTGCCACGCAGTGAAACATGGGACGTGACATGGACCATGCGTTACCTCCGTCAATGCTCCATCGCCATAGGTTACCGGAGGGTATGGATTGAAATGGTGACAATTTTGATGGGAAAACACGCAGAAGTGGGCATGCAACAGGCACTGGATGAAAGCCATAGAAATGCGGATGATGAGGATGTAATCAGTAATCAATAGAAGGGGGTGCAAGAAATGTGGATACGTCATATTGTCTACTCCATCTGTGATCGCATTCTTGATGGTTGGGCTTGCACGTCCTTGCTTGGCCTTCCCGTTTTCTTTGGTTTTTACCCATTCACTGACAATATCAGACTTTTTGTCACTTTTTATCCTCCCATTCTTTGCTCACCCACCTGTCACACACGGGTATTTTGCTGGTGAATACAACCATTAGTGCAGCTTCAGCCATCTATCCTCTGGCGAAGTCGGAAACCCTCCATGATGGCTGTCTTCCACTTCGTTTCGAAGATTGAGCTGCGAAAAAAGATGTCCATCCAAGGTCCATTGAATCATTGATATATTAAAAAAAATGGATCGAAAACAATAACTTCTAAACCCCTTGGAAAGCCTTGAAAAGCCCTGGGACGCTTTGGAAACCTTTGGGAACCTTTGGAAAACCATCGCAACCTTTGGACACCCTTCAAAAACCCGTGGAAAACATTGGAAAGTTTTGAAAACTGTTTGGGGAAAAACCCATCGTAACAGATTGAACAACCTCAACCAACCCCTGACAACCTCAACCCTGAAGGATTTCGCCCAAGGCTCAGGTCCAGCTCCATCTGCCCATCCCTCAGCTGCCGCAGCAGCGAGACTGCCGAGACATCACAGGCCAGGCGCTTCAGCACCTGCCATGGATCCATGGTGGGCCAGCCTTACCATCAAATGTGGGGGGGTTCATGTTGGTTAGTTATCCTTAGTTGCAGTTGGTTGTGGTTGGTTATATGCTTGTATTATCTTCTGTATGTATATATATATATATGATTAGTTGCGGTCAGTTCGCAGAAACCCTTTGACATGTCATGTCTTTCAAAATGTGGGGGTTCCAGCGGCATCTGGCACTGTTGCAGGGTGGATACCCCAAAATTGCAAAAAGTGGGTTGGGGGACCAACTTGAGAACTCTTGCATGTCTAATTCTGGAAGCAATATACTGTGATGATCGGGTTCCCCAGGGTGACTGTTTTGGACGAGGATGCCGGACCTCTCCGAAGCTTTGAAAAAAGCTTCCTGTGTATGCAGAAAACCTCCAAAAGCCTACCAAAACCGCGAATGATTTTTTCTGATGATCTGCCAAACCTTCAGAAAAACACATCATCGGAGTTCTAAAACCTACAGATCCCTACAGCAACCAAGCCATCCTCGAAGCTCCCGCCTTCGTCCCTTGCTTTGGATCCAAGGCCAGACCATCTACCGCATGGCTCAGCATGGCCCAGCATGGCCGCGCCAGCTGGGATGGATGCGTCAGGAAATGGGGTATGGACGCCCAAAAAAAATGACATGTTCACATGGAAAATGATGGTTCACCATGGGATTTTGAGGTATCGAAGTTCCAGATAAAACCATGATAAACCCATATGTTTTTGGCATTTTCCACGTACTGCCAGCCAGGTGTTACGGTTTTTTTTGACTCTTTGGAAGATGGCAAAAATCAGGGTTCACCTTTTGCTGAGATGACCCAAGCAGTTGGTAATCCCCTTGTCTTTGGGCTGAAACGTCCAAGGGATAAAAGATAAAAAAAAAAGCAAATGGCTGAAAAATCATTGTGCAGGAATACAGCTCTGATGCTGGTTCCGTCCCCAAAATCAATACATGTTCTTTCTGCTTCTTTGGATCTTGATGTTGCATTTCATGACTCTCCGATCGATTCTCTTCTCCTGGTTGTTCTGGAAAACAACAACACATCCCACATCTTACTCCTCTAAAATCACATATCAGATTTTTTAGGATCATACCATGTAAGTAATTGTAATATACATATATAATATGTATATTATATATATATATCATATACATGGCTACCTATATTCATCTTGATCAACTCCAACTCATTCCACACATCCGTCGCCCATCAACCCACCACTTTTCGTCACCAAACGATGCGAGCGATTCGTCGCTGCTTCGCGCCTCAACTATCGAAGAGGGGATTCTTTGCCGCCTCCATGCTGATGGAGGGAAAGGGGAAGTTGTAACATGTTGGAACCAACCAATGGTGATTTTTTGAGATGTCATGGGATATTTTTTAGAAACGAAAAAATCGGGAAAAAAAAACCAGTTGGTGATTTAGCTAAGGAAGCCATGGCCCAGTGATCGATGATTTGTGATGATTTGTCCAGACAAACAATCACGGGATGGATAAAAACATGTGATAATTTCCACAAATTTGGCTGGATGAACCTCCACAAACAACAGCTATTTTGGTGTGAACAGAAGGATACCAGGGATTTTGCTCGAATGATGTATGAATGTGAATTTGATGTGTGGACGGTAGATGTGTGCGTTCAAGTTGGGTTCGGACAGATGGTCTGGATAGATGGTAACCAGTTCCCGGTCAGAAGACATCTTGCTGCTTGCATGACTCATGACCTCCGTACAGAGGTGCAGTGTATATCTATAGATAGGGAGAGAAAGGGTAAAGCTTTATTAGAATTATTGTAGGTCATAGATAGGTACACCTTTATAACTATTTGATAAAAATCAAGGTCAAGCAGCATCACCAAGTTGTGAATCACGTGATGCAGTGGCCTTTTCCGCACTTGTGTCGATCAGTTGCCATGCGATGGACTGCGAAGTGCCTGCACGAAATTATCGCAGCTCCACATCTGGACACAACTGGCGGGCGGAGTCGGAGTTGCCATGGCATGAAGGGAACATAGAAATCAATTGTTAATCCCCATGTTGATATACATATGTATATGCAGAATATGTATATATTATATACAGTGTATATATATATATGCTGTATATATATAATGTAAATATATCAATAAATTCCCATGTTTGTTGGTGGATTAGTAATAATAAACAATACTGCAACGGTTAGTTATATCATAAAACCAACAGTATCGGCATTTTTTTGGCCTACAAGTACAGCTGGCTTTTGCGACTACCATATCCCTCAATCCATTCGCTAGTTGCTGGCAACGCCACCTTCAACCTCCCAGCCTTTAAGCCAGGCGGTCATCATCGCCGCCCTAGTGTCACCTATACACTGGCTGAAAAACGCCAAAAAAGCAGCACTCCGCCGTTAGCGACTTGGATGACTGAGAGCCAAAAGTTGAACTTCACTGGCTGAGTCAAGTACTGGGATTCTATACGGTGCCAGGATCACTTGGACATTATTGACATTGGCTTTTGGATCACTTGAACATTGGGGATCACTTGGAGCTTTGTAGCTTCACTTGGACATGGGTTTCTGGATCACTTGAACATGGGACACTTTGGAGACATGAAGACCACTCCTTCAGGGCTTGACACTTAGGGGACAGGGTGGGGACATGGGGGCATGGGGGGCTGTGGCCCACGTTCAAGCGAGCCAAAAGCCCACGCACAAGCGAGCCAAACGCCCATGTTCAAGCGAACCCCCGCCCTATACGGTACATGGGGAAAAAAAGAGGGAAGACCATGTTGGAGGGTCAAATATCTATATGGGGTGTTTGCAAAATGTTGGTTCCCGAAAGCGGTCGAAATTCGCGTTCTGCCTGGGGCCCGCCTTTTGGCGAATTCATTTCTCACATGTCCTCTTTTTTAAAACCTTTTCCCTAAAATTGTTCCTAGTTTGACTGCCAGTGCTTATTTTTTTGCAGTTGAAGAAGACTCCGGGAAAGGTCAGAAACAGGTCAGAAACAGGTCAGAAACACCAAAAAGGCAGCACTTGCCTAGCATCCATCCATCCATCCACCTCATCTCTTATCATTGCTACTTCTACTTCTACTATTACTATTACTACTTCTACTACTTCTACTACTTCTACTACTACTACTACTACTAATTCTACTACTACTAATTCTACTCGTACTAGTACTAGTACTAGTACTATATAGTATTTCGAGTACTAGTAATCATTTTACTTTGACTATTACTAACAGTGTTTCTCGTTTGGCTGCCCGTGCTTATTTTTTGAAGTTGAAGAAGACTCCGGGAAAGGTCAGAAACAGGTCAGAAACACCAAAAAGGCAGCACTTGCCTAGCATCCATCCATCCATCCACCTCATCTCTTATCATTGCTACTTCTACTTCGAGGCGGTTGAACCCAGATCCGTGGATTGTTTACCAGTCAAGTCAGTACAGCGGCCTAATGTATTTGTGATTGTTCCCCAGCCTGAAAATTCATGGACAGCCTCGTCATACTATGTCTATGTGGGGTGTTGCTGTTTGGGGGAGGCTCTTCATATGAGGTTTTGACCATCTGGCAGAGCGAACGAATTCGAAAATAAGCGTAATTGGGAGTTGGCCTTGGCACAACTGAGTCTGTAGAATCACTTTCATTTGTCAAGTAAGATTTGGCTGATGGACTCGAAAATGTTGGATATGTATGGATACGTCACATGTCAAGGACCTGGTGGAAAATCAAGGATAGTGGAAACAGCCACAAGCTGGTTTGAGGCAAAGCCTAACCCAACATGTCCTTGTGGAGAATGATTCCATTGCGCAGTTGTCGGCCATTAAATCTTCAGATGGCTCCACCCATGCTTCTTGGTCACGGAGTCACGGGGCTGGAATTTGAAAACCCCAAAAGTCGATGGCGTTCCACCAAAAGACCTCTGGCCATCCAGGCGATCCAACTTTGATGAAGACTCCAAGGACTCCAAGGACTCCAAAGGAGGTATCATTCTGTACAAACTGGACCACTGAGGTATCCACTCCTAGTTCTTGCACGCATCTAGATACCTTTATGGTCATCCCTGCAAGGAAGTCATTACGAAGATCATACAAAAGGTGTATAGCTCCAGTTGAATGGATAATTCCACGAAGCCCATTGAATGTCAGTCACTACCTAGCACGTTTTCACCTATGGACAATTTCTAACTTGGAATTCTCAAGAATCTAGGGCTCTCGTTCTGTATTCCTGATGTGTTTGGATTGTTTTTGTGCGATATGCCTACACCCCAACAGACCTAACAGCATTCTCAAGCCAGAAACCTCAGGGTTGAGCCACATCTGACAAAATTCGAGGCCCAAGGGCCGCGCTAGACGCGTCTCATGGGCTACCAGCTGCCCAGATTAAAACCGCGGCCGCATGGCCACAACATATGAAGCCGCACGACTTCGGAGAGAGGCCGGACATGTTTTAACGCTGTTGCATAGTTACCATGAATATGGGATAATATGGGTAGGGTGCCATCGTATCTCAACATACCTCCAAGTTTGGCATTTGACGCCATCTTGTCCAAATGGGACATAACTTGGGATAGTGCGGCCAAGCGGACTATCACAGCATTTAAGAACCGAAGTCCTTGCTACCGTGGTCACAGGAATTGTATCTTGGGAATTCTCCTGGGCTCCTCCGTCATATGCCCATCTCGGGCTTATTATAGTTGTACCATGTTGTACCCACGTTCTTGCTGGCTTTTTTGCCTGTTTTGCTCGCTTGTATTCCTGCTAAGTGTTGGTCAAAAATAACCCTGCACTTGGGAGTACGATTGGTGTTATAAGCCGTAATAACAATAGCTATAAGGATTATTAGCCCAACTCTTACCGCAGTTCTAGAAATGTATAACCCCAACTGCACCGCAAGTCATGATCCTATAGAGTGAACACTCTTCGACTCTTCATACCCGTCCTGACCATTCAATGCATACGACAAGCTCGCGCGCGCGACCAGTTGAATTCATGTCCGCAGACGCACGTCATGTGATCGTCTCATCCCAAGCAGGTCCCTGGGGCCCTTCCCGGCCCTTCCCGGCCCTTCCCAGAATATGGATTGATCCGATGTCAATATCAATCCTATATCAATCCTTCCAGAAGCTTTGGATTTGGATTGATATGCATTGATCGGAACCCAATCTTGTACTGCTATGGCAAACAAACAACGCCTGGCAGGTGTGCTCTATCTCAGTCACCCCCCAAATCCATGGCCCATGCAGATCACACAATGAGATGTGCTCCCGATGACTATCCCAATCTTGGGCCATCGGACCGTCGGGCCTACGCTTCGGCCCCACTTGGACTTTACAAAACGCTTCCCATAATTCAGTATGAATTCTTCGTGCTTTCAGCGCATACTATCCCAAGAACCTTACTCAATTGAAGTGTTTGATTATCCCGAGTGTTAATAGAAAATAAAAACGATAAAAGTCACCAAAAACTGGCGAAAGGAAGCAGGTCCGAGCCAACCGCCAAGTGACATCCCCCTGTCTTTTCAATGGGTACGCCGCATTGCGGGCACTGCTTCCTGCAGCAACAGTGGCGATGAGCGAATTTTCATCTGTCATCTTGACCATTTGCCATGGGGATGTGCACTGACAAATCTGCAGATTTCAGCAAAACCATGAACACCAGAAATCACGGCCGCTTGTTGCGAGCGATACTGCTGTTCAATGCTTGGATTTATTATATTTAGCTGGATTCGAGACGAGTTTTCTGGCACGTTGGCTATGAATATTTGTCAGTTGTTCAGCGATTCATGAGAATTGGGATCCTGGAGCTGGTGAGCACAGAATCGCAGCATCAAAATAGTCATCGTCATCGTCGTCATCATCTTCATCATCATCATCATCATCATCATCGTCATCATCAGAATCCCAGTCTTCATCCCAAGCGATGCAGTATCTGACACATCAGAAAAGGTGCGCTGGGGATTGAACCCATCCAAGAAGCGTCGAGGTGTACCATCCCAAAGCTATGTGTAAGTGTATATATAATCATATGTCATGTATACATATATATATATAGATAGATAAATAGATAGATAGATAGATAGACATCCTTCTTGGGTTCCCCCCTTTTCGGGACCTACCCATTGCTACCCTAATATACGAAATCTCTCCACCATTTCAGACTTTTCGGACCACCAAGTTGCAGCGGTGGAGAGGAGCCGCTGCCAAGCCGCAAGGCATCTCGGGCGTTTTGCAACCAGAGGCCGCCACAACTTGGCACACCTCGGCAACGGTGCCGCGGCTAACCCGGTGGGGAAATCCCCTTCGGAGATGTCCGTTGTATTGTCAGGTTAGATTCCCAGCAGGTAAACGCCAGGCAGGATGATCGTTCCGCGGTGATCCGGACATGGAACGAGTGAGTTGTTTAGAAGAGGTTTGATCCTTTGATCCGGACCTTTTTTTTTCAAGGTATACTAAAGTTGCCTGGTATACATCTTGTCATTTCTTGTTTGGATCAAGGCTATGGATCATGTCCGCGGAGAGAATCCGCATCCGACATATCCGACATATCCGACATCCGACCAGTGACTCCACTGGTTCTCGCACAGGAAGCACATGTAGGTCGCAGCGCCACCTATCTTTCTTGGCGATCCCTCTGCATCCACATGCGTCATCATGTACCATCTGGTTATTATTTAAGATAGCCATGGTATAGATGGCCCATGGAAATAGAGGTTTACCGAACTTAAAAATGGGTGGATTTTCCATGGCTATGTTAAATAACCAGAGGGTACATACAATTGATCATTTCATGAGACAAGCCACTGACAAGTGCATTTGTCTGAGGAGTGGGAAGCAACCACAATGAACAATCTAAGTTAAAGAAAATGCTGGCAGACAGAATGCCTGTGATTTTCTGGCTTTGCATCATGCATCATCTCTTTTCGATCGGGTCCATTTCAGAAGCCCTGTGGATTTGCCGGCTACTGGTGCCATCGAGAAGCTATACGCCACTCCAACACCTCAGATTCAAGTCTTATTTGGCGAAGCTTTGCAAACGGGGATCAATGCAGAACGGTGCAGCCCGAGGGTTCTAGATATGTAAAGCATCTTCACTCATCACCATGTTTTGTTTTGAAATGGGTTGCGAACCGAAATGTTCATGGCCTAGGGTCTGCAAAATGACGAGTTGGTTCTTGGACATACACACATGTCTGCCTTGTTGCATACCTCTGGTATCACAATCATGGTGGCTAAAAAACAAAGTTGAAATTCTATATATAACTGACTCTAGAAATGCAAACATGTCCATTTCGTGTATGTGTACTTACCCACATATGTATCTATATATATACACATATACATATATATATATATGAGTACTATAGATGTTGCTTCGAATCTCCTATATAGTTCTGTTTCTCTGGAGAAGTTTGCCTTTGATGGGAAGTCGCGATCATAACTCCCCAACTTGGAAAGCTCAAGAAAATGGATCGAAGGTCATTTTCCCAGCAGAACCAATCATTTTTATGGATTTTCATGTGGGCCTGTTCGAAAAACCGGTATACCTTCCAAAAATTCATGGGGAAAATTATTTCGAAACCATCAAATGTGTGTGTGTGTGTGTTTCCCCCTAATTGTCGGGATAAAGCCATCTTAACTATGTTGGTTATGTATCCCATTATTATTTCATATCCCATTACATCCCGGTAAAAAAAAAAAACATAAAATCACCATTGGCTTTGAATCAAAACCCTGGCACCATGGGTGCTGGATTCATCCCCATATGGACTGACTCCAAAGTCATGGGGGTACCCCGTCACACCATTTTCCCTGGGACTTTCCCGAAAAATGGGGTGTTCCTAAAATGTTGCTACCTCCAAATCATCCTAATTTTGATCTGGTTTTCCATGAAATAAACCATCCAGCTATTGGGGATACCCCCATTGATGGAAATGCCCCGCATCCGTGGCAGCCACGTGGCAGAAGGGATCAGGGCAGTCACAGCAGCGCCGCCCATGGGCACGCGCCTGCAGCACGGCGCGGAGCCGCAGATCGGCCAACAACTTCACCAAGGGAGGACACCTCGACCACGGCCACGGCCGTAGGAATGTCTAAAACAGGTCCCTGTAGCTGGCTCCAAACAAAGGTCCCAGGTATTTTTTGGGGAGTAAAGAAAGAGGTCAAATGCGATGATTTACCCATAGTAGATTGGAGAAACCCAGTTGATTGGTTTCAAGAAAAAAAATCAGCTGGAAAAAGGTTCTATTTATTAAGCTGATCGCAGATCTTTTCTGAAATGAACAGAAGCGAAGCCCCCAAAAGATTCAGAAAAGGTTTAACATTTACCTCTATTTTGGGATGGAACAACAAAACAATCGCGTGACTGATGGTTACTGCTGGTTGTTTATGGCCATTGGGATATAATGGAGCATTGATTCTGACCAGATCGACAAGCAGAAATGGAGATTCCTCAAACTGGAATGTGCATTTCACCAACGAAATTGCAAAGGAGTTCTTCCTCAAAATGAAGGCATAACACTTATTGTGAAAGGTAGACATGCGACAACCACGTAAAGAACTGAATTGGTCGAAAGTTTCTTTATTTCTTTATTTTATTTTACTGAAATAAATTCGGCAATTGGATGCTCTTGAGGATAGGACCAACCCATAGGATGAATAAGCAATGAGTAACAACTGTCGTGAGTAACACGAATGTGATATGGAGGATTGTATCATATTGAATTCATATCGTATCAACCATCAATGAAATCGTTGTGTCATTCGTGTTACTTGGATCGTCCCTCCATTTTGTTGTTTTGCAACATGCGTTTGATTCCCCCAAATAAAAAAAACATGGATTCATCTCATCTGAGAGGATTGACTAATCCTCATAGGACCTGAAACATCAAGGAAACAATGGTGGTGCATCAGTCATCGCCCCAAAATGGCAAACCGGAAAAGATCCACAGGGCGCTGAACCAAAATATTGGATCATGCGGCGATAAAGTGCTCCCACTTCAACCGGTTCTTTCATGCCAGAGGGCATCACATCCCCACAGGCCCCTGACCAACCAGCTCCAGGCACCCACATGTCCTACGAGACGAGCATTTGCAGCTGCCCAGCTGCGCAGTTTCTGCCTGCCACAAGACCTCTTCTGGAACGTGTCCAGTGCAGCCCACGGCCATGTTCAAACATGGTAACTGCAACCTGCAGCATTTTTTTCGGGGCGGAGTCCACGCAACAAAGGTCGGGAGGTCAACTGATGATTTGGAAGATTACAGGGCAGGTTGGATCCATGACATCACAGATTTCACAGGGTTGTTGACATGTACAAGTCTGTTCAGTTCAGGCCTTCGGTTGGAGGCCATGATGGCAACTTGATTGGGTTGTGACGCCCAGTTCAACACGCAGGTCTGGCACCACGAGTGCTTGCAAGTGGATGACGTGCACGACCGTATCCTCAAGGGCTGGCACAGGGGTGGCACCTGGGAGTGCGGCTAGGCTCCTGGATTAGGCAAGGTTGGAAGAGGTGATATTGATAGCTCAAAATGACGCACGATGACATTCACGAGGACGAGGACGAGGACGACGACGACGACCACTGCGGTGAAAAAATGGTGATGCTTAAAAAAAGGAGGTGATGAGGAAAATGATGATGTTGGTGCTGGTCCCGATGAGGATGTTGATAATGATAATGGTTGTGATGATGATGATGATGATGATGGTGATGATGATGATGATGATAACGATGATGATGATGATGATGATGATGATGATGCTTGTGCCGGTGGTGGCGGTGGTGGTGGTCGTGACTATGATGATGATGATGATGATGATGATGGTGATGATGATGATGATGATCATCATCATCATGATGATGATCATGATGATGATGATGAGGAGGAGGATGATGATGATGGTGATGGTGGCCATGGTGATGGTGGTGATGATGATGATGATGATGGTGGTGGTGGTGGTGACTATGCTGATGATGATGATGATGGTGATGATGATGATGGTGATGATGATGATGATGATGACCATCATCATCATGATGATGATCATGATGATGATGAGGAGGAGGATGATGATGATGATGGTGGCCATGGTGATGGTGGTGATGATGATGATGGTGGTGGTGGTGACTATGATGATGATGATGATGATGGTGATGATGATGATGATGGTGGTGGTGATGATGGTGATGATCATCATCATCATCATGATGATCATGATGATGATGAGGAGGATGATGATGATGATGGTGATGGTGGCCATGGTGATGGTGGTGATGATGATGATGGTGGTGGTGGTGACTATGATGATGATGGTGATGATGATGATGGTGATGGTGATGATGATGATGGTGGTGATGATGATGGTGGTGGTGGTGGTGGCGGTGACTATGATGATGATGATGATGATGATGATGATGATGATGATGATGATGATGATGATGATGATGATGATGATGATGATGGTGATGGTGATGATGATGATCATGATGACGGTGGTGATGATGGTGATGATGATCATGATGATGATGATGATGATGATGATGGTGATGCTGGTGGTGATGTGTAGGGGGATGAAAACTATGAGGGTGCTGTGGCCTCGATGGTAGACCGTCCATGTCTAGGAGAGGGAAAGCAACCAGCGCCCCTTTCACTGCTTGGCGGCGGCAAATTTTGCCACATGCAATATATCCAATATATTTTAAGCATGTTTGTCAGGCTGGAGTTAGGATCGACCAGGTGTGGATACCACTCTTGGCCAAATCTTCCTATGATCAATCTTGTCAGCAAGTTCATTCATCTATATACTTAAATCTACTTCCAGAACCATTTGCAGAAAAATCCTCAGAATTCACGCCAGGGATCAAATGAGTATGGACCCAGTTGAGGCAGATGGGGCAATGAAAGAAGTTGGCCTTTAATATCTCGTCAATCCCCTTCCGCAGGCTTTCCGACCGCCCTCTCTCGTTCATCTTGGCCTGCAACCAGCTTGGTTCCTGAGTGCTACTCATATCGCCAGTCTGGCGATGCGATTTTTTAAAGAGAGTTGACTGCATGTGTAGTGCTGCTTTTGACATTATATATGAACACGATATATGAGCTCATGTATACACATGTATGCATGTATGTATGTATGTATGTATGTATGTGTGTATGTAGGTATGTACGTATGTATGTATGTATGTATGTATGTATGTATGTATGTATACGAATACACCTATACAAACACACATACATAGGAAAAATATTTTCACCCATACACACACGTACACATACACATACGCACGTACGCATATACAATACGTATACATTGACATTTGCATATACGCATACACATACGCATACATATAAATACATATGTGATTTACTTGTGTATATATATATGTGTGTATATATATATATGCATTTGTTACCCCGATCTTGTGCTTTGACTTCCTTTTGTGGATTTCAGCCCCCCATTGTTGGATTTCGTGGCCCCAGCATCCGGCAGCAACTTGGCAAGGCTGGAGTGACACGTTTCCCGGACTCGCCTCACCGACTCCACCTGACCCCCGGACTCGCCACGGGGCCACAAACTTGGACGAAGTGACTAGTTTTCAGATAGTACTTGGTGGCTCATCCCACTTAGTAAGTGGATTATAAGCCCAGTTATAAGTGGATTAACCCTACTTATCCCATTTATAACTGGGGTTATAACCCACTTACTAAGTGGGATGAGCCACCAAGTATGTATTACTGATATACTAAGTGACATGAATACTGATGATCCATTTTTTTTCCTAGCCATAGGTCTAGGTGAGAGCTGGCACCACAGCATCTATGCTCTCAGGTGAAAAAAACTCTCAGAAAGGCGCTTCACGGTTGAAGGCCCATGTTTTGATCTGTTCGCGGTGTTCCCCATTCTGTATTTCAAACGGTATGTGCTCATTGTGTCTGAGCCAGCAATCTTTCATGGTTTCATATGTCCACGCTGCTCTTGGGCGTCCCACCCTTCTGTGTTCAACTTGTTGTGGCAGAAGTTTGCTTGTTGCAAGCGTTGCTTGGCGTTGCGGGTGGTCTCTAGGTCTTCTGATGGTATGGCCTGACAGTTTCCTTCGTTTGTCTCTTTAAATGTCACTTAATGGACGGATGATTCCATCTGCGCCTTCACCCATTTCCAAATCTGCGCCTTCTGATGATCTATGACGATCCCAAATTTATCCCCCAACATATCGAAGGTAAGGGCAATGTGGTTAATAACCACCGCAATATTCACACTCACCAACTGGAATTTTGGGCCCAACTGGAACCCTGGGACTTGAACCTGGAGCGTCGCAACACTATTGGGGAGCGTCCATGTTCTGGCGTTGTCAATTTCGCATGTGAAAATGTCCAGAGATGGTGAATTTACATGAATTTACCGCATTTCATTCCCATTGTCACAGAGAAAACTCATTTCTAAACCGATGAGATGATTCAGTATACATCGAGACAAAGCTGACAAATTCCATGTCATATCCCAGGACCTGTCATGATTAGTTCCATTTTCTGTTTCAATCACCATCTGGTTGGTGGTTTCAACCCTACCCCTCTAAAAAATGATGGACTTCGTCACTTGGGATGATGACATTCCCAACTGAATGGAAGCCATACCAGAGGGTATTTCCTAAAAGAATACCCCATGAATTGGTTGGTGAATTCCCTACAAGGTGGTGCCCCATAGTTAGCTAAGTTGGTGAACATAACTCCCATAACTATGGTTTATGGCAGATATAACGAACTAGTTAATGGGTGTTATAAACCAACTTATAACTAGGGGGCCCCACCTTGTATGAATCACCATGAATCAGCAGTACTTGGTGGCTCATCCCACTTAGTAAGTGGATTATAAGCCCAGTTATAAGTGGATTAACCCTACTTATCCCATTTATAACTGGGGTTATAACCCACTTACTAAGTGGGATGAGCCACCAAGTATGTATTACTGATATACTAAGTGACATGAATACTGGGTAAAAAAAAATCGTGATATGGATTACTTAGTTATTTATCTTCAGATATACTTAGTAATAACTAAGTGATTACTGGGTAAATTAGAATATGTCACTAATCTGAAATAAGGCCCGCATACTTCGCAAGCGGCCCTCCCACCTGAAATGACTGTCGTTCCAACCCAGATATATGATATATTAGTGTCCCATTTAGTTATCTAATGACCATAAGTTCGTTACTTGGGGCTGATTCATGGTGAATATCTTCATTGGTAGTTTGTTATGGTTGGATAGGTTTTTGCTCAAAGGGAAAAGCACCACGTGCTTGGATAATCGATGTTAACACCAACTGACAAACTGACACCCTCAAAAGGAGAACGGCTATGCAACACTCGACTTGAAAAACGGGCAACAAACATCACTGACAGGTAGGTGAATTGCATGTTACCCCCAGAATCAATTTAGTTGACTGCAAGCCCACCAAGTGGATGTGAACATGGATCATTGCTCAGACGGTATACCCGGACAGGCAAGATTACACAAACCTCCCTGCTGCTATCTCAACGGGATTGCTCAAGCTCGAGCCAGGCTGAGGAATGATTCTGAAACCAAGGATGATTCTGCAACCAAAACCGGATGATTCTGAAACCAAAACCGATGATTCTGCAACCAAGAATGGTTCTGAAACCAAAAAAACTGATTCTGAAACCAAGGATGATTCCGAAACCAAGGATGATTCCGAAACCAAGGACACCTGGAAACCAAAATATCCCACCCCACCCCACCCCACCCCACACCACCCCCCCGCATCTGGGGACGATGCCATGTTGAGTGTGGCCGCAAGTGTGTCAAAGGAAGGAAGCAGCTGCCAGGACGTTTATCTCCCACCCCACCCCACCCCCCCGCATCTGGAGACGATGCCATGTTGAGTGTGGCTGCAAGTGTGTCAAAGGAAGGAACGCAGCTGCCAGGACGTTATTATCCCACCCCACCCCACCCCACCCCCGCATCTGGGGACGATGCCATGCTGAGTGTGGCCGCAAGTGTGTCAGAGGAAGGAACGCAGCTGCCAGGACTCCCACCCCACCCCACCCCACCCCCCCGCATCTGGAGACGATGCCATGTTGAGTGTGGCCGCAAGTGTGTCGAGGAAGGAACGCAGCTGCCAGGACGTATTATATCCCACCCCACCCACCCCACCGACCCGACCCCTCATCTGGGACGATGCCATGTGAGTGTGGCCGCAAGTGTGTGAGAGGAAGGAACGGCTGCTAGGACGTTATTCCCACCCCACCCCACCCCACCCCCCCCGGCATCTGGAGACGATGCTACGTTGACTGTGGCCGCAATTGTGACGCGGATGTTGGTTTCTGAGTCGTGCGGATGGTGGTTGGGGAATGGCCTTTTTTTGGTTGCGAAATCCTCTTGTTTTGGTTGCGGAATCGCCTTTTTTTGGTTGCGGAATCGTCTTTTTTTGGTTGCGGAATCGGTTTTCTCTTGGTTGCGGAAGCGCCTTTTCTTGGTTGCGGAATCGTCTTTTTTTGGTTGCGGAAGCGTGTCTGATTTTGGTTGCGGAATCGCCGAAATTTGGTTGCGGAAGCGTCGAAATATCGTTTCGGAATCGGAATTTATTCCTCGTGTCTGCTCCATTGGCCAATCAGGAGGTAATGTTCAAATTGCTCGAAACAGATCGGGCTCCAAACCCCATGATGGTTTGCAGCTCAAAAAAAACACCAAGTACAAGAATACCTGATGGCTTTGCATCCCTTCCCCCGTTCAAGATCAACACCGCCCAGAACCATGGTGCATCACTGGAACCATACAATGAGGCCGCTTAATGTTAGGGAGATGCGATGGTTTCTTCCGACTGCCTGAGGAAAAAAAATCATCCGACACCTTGACCAATGGGAACCCAGTCGGGGACTTGCCGGACGGTGGCTATGGACACGCAGCCGATCTAAACTTCAACCTATAGGACTTACGGCATTGAACCGATCGAAACAAGTCCGGAGTCCGGGCCCATACTCAGATTTGGTTCGAATTCAACCCTCAAATGATGGATCCGCGAGCTGTAAATATGATGGATCGCCACGCCATCAGAATTACGACAATATAAATATAATTATAATATATTATGCCTCCATATTACACCAAGTGGTCGTTCCTGTGAACCATCACCACAACCGAACCGGCCTGAGTCATCGTGGCACTGAAATCCCAGAATTCCAATAGATCATCGCCTGGGGGGTAGGCTTATGATTTCAAAGGTGAGCTGTGGCAAAACAAAATACCCTCCAGAAATCAAACATGGCTAGCTGGGAAATCCTCTGTAAATGGCGGTTTGATAGAACTAAACGGTATTTTCCATTGCCACGTTTGATTACCAGAAGGTAAAACCTGATAGGGTGCACTTGACATTGAAAGCTTTCATGGATTTTCTATCTGAAATCCTCTTTGCATGGGCGGCTGGGATCTCATCGTTCTTCAAAAATGCCTCATGAATCTAGACATGAGTAATGAACTCACAATCAGCCACAATGATTCAAGAAACTTAAGGGTTTTGACCACTGAACACATGGAACCCATGACACCTCTGAGTCTTACATGGCATGATTTGGGTAACAAGTAGCTGACAAAGGGGATCACATTTAATGACTAAGCTATTTTGCTTGGTCGACTCATTTTCCTCTTTCAAAAGATTCCCGAATCATTCACTGATTGCAAATTCTTTGATTTTTTGCCAACTACCATACTTCAACCATCTGAACCGAAGTGGTGCGGCTCGAAGCCTTAGTTTGTGGCCAACCCGGCACCACAACACCGTAAGAAAAGGACTTGACTGACTTGACGTTGGAGGCCGTCAGTGTTTCTACAGGCGTTTTTTGGTGCTGTTTTAGCAGGTCACGGGTCATTGTCATGTTCACCAGCTGCAGGATGTGATGCTGAATAATACCTCACGGTAGCAGCATCAACCGATGGTTGGGAGATGAATGGCCATCCTGGAAAGCTGGATAGCCCGGATCGGCACCCGTAAATTGGCATTGTTCCTCCTACTTCCGTTGGGATGGTGAGAGTGCCAATGTGCCAATGTCAAATTCCAGAGCTACCAAGCCAAGATATCATCAAATAGATATTCAAAGATGATATCTTCCAGATACACCTGGTTTTTCTGCCCAATGTATCGAAGAATTTCAATAAAACCAGGACACCGTCAGGGTTGCCACTGAGAATTCCATTGACGACCTGGGATGCCCAGGGTGACTGAGATTCGGATTTGAAAGATATTCCAGGCTTGGAAGGGACACGTAAGCAGTGTGAAAAACTGTAATCCCCAATATAAATTCCCTCTGACAACTTGAAGAGGGATCAGCGGCATGCTGCCCATGGGAGAGAAGAGTGCTTCGATACAGTAGAGATCATTCTCAATCTTTCGCACTCCCCTTAGGGATACTTGGGTAGATTGTTGTCGCTGTCCGAATGGAAGGTATGTCGTAGAACACATCACCAAGCTGCGGAGAACCTCAATATCTTGTCCATATATATGGAGGATCAGCTGAGGACTTGTTATTCTCTATGGTTGTTTATATTGCTACCCCCTGATTCAACACAGCTTGGAAAACGCCCATGGTTACCGATGGCTATGAACCAATACATGGGGCTCCAAATGGATGCTACAAAACCACTGCAGATATGCAAGTCCCAGCTACAAGCT
>CAMXCT020001377.1:90821-100821 GCA_947184155.2 Cladocopium goreaui | reverse complement strand
TGTTAAATGTCTATTGGAATTGGTACCGCCCCGCATCAGTAAACTAGAAGTTGATTAATCTTGGGCTAACAGACAGTTCATCGTCTCAGGCCGCTACGTTCTTCCATGATGTGCGGCCTAGGTGTGCACCCGGCAGGATGGTTTGTTATGTGCTTTCCTAGTAAAAGAGACTGTGCTGGAGGAATTCTGTGTGGTACAGGTTTCAAGATCCAAAATGTCCCAAACCCAAAGTGGGTGACTTTGGAATTCTGACCTAGATTCGCTGAGGTACCATGTACATTCAACATATCACATACCCGGCTGATGCAGACGAAAATCTTTGAATGACCAAGGTGATAATGACAGTCATTTGAACATCATCTAATTATGTTTCGATTCTTTCCAGCCCTGATCTATGTATATCGACATAGGCAACTTATAACTCACCAGCCTAAAATGTTTGGTCATTCTGGGATGATTCCCCTTAATCACTAAACAAAATTTGCAGTGATGTTGATGTTGCTCAGTGAGGTCGCTATGTAGAGGTGATGTTTGAAGTGCCAAACAAAAAGAGCCAACCGCCATGTCATTTCGCAGGATACCGAAATGAACCTGATCGGTGCTTGGTTCCCCTACTACAAAATACCCTCCGGCAATCAAACATGGCTCGCTGGACAATTCCCCATTTATGGATGATGTTCTCATTAAAACCTCCATTTCTAGGGGATTTCCACCGGGGGAAGTATCAAAATCTGTTGGGTTCCCAGCCACTGAGCTCATCGGTACCGAGTTGGACCTAGGCGCCCCTACGGTTCGCCCAACAACTCAGAGATCTTGTCCTGGGAAGGATGCCGCCAACATGGTCAACTGCCCATTTTTGTTCCATGGTTTACCGAATTTCGCCGATTGAAAATGATGATTTTCCATACGTTAAAGTACCAGAGGGTAAATGGCTGTGTTTCTAAACAACCAAAAAATCGGAGTCTTTTTGAGTGCGGACAGTTGATTTACCTTGAAAGCAGGTGGATAGCAACAGCTTTTGATGCTTCTAAGCCCGGCAAAAACAAGAAAACTGAAATCTGAAACCACTAGATTGATATGCTGCAAACCAAAAAAACACCGGTTGTTTCTGCTAGATTTCTGCTAGCCATCCGCAGAGATCCTTCTGATTCAGCTGATTCAGAAGCTCGAACTGCAGCTTGTCTTGCGCCTGGGCTCCACCCACAAGATGTACTAATCATGGGGAATACCCTCTGGTAAACTAACATAACCATGGAAAATCGCCATTTTTAATGGGTAAATCAACTATAAATGGAGTATTTTCAATAGCTATGTTAAATTACCAGAGGGTATCAATTGGGCAATTAGAAAGTTGGTTTACCACATCATGGATTGGTCAATTGAATCCACATGAAAATTGCTGCCATAAATCTCCGTTGAGTGGATCGCTCCCCCTCTTTAGCAATCGACTTTGCGCTTCAGGAATTCACCCTTGCTGGAATATGAGTGTTCCGTTTTCTAGCCATTTCAATGAAAATATCACTCTCCAATCCCATTATACTGGTTGGTTGAGAAGAATCCCGTTACAAAAAAGGGTGAGTTCAAAATCCCCAAAAAAAAACTAGGTTAAATTCAGCCACTGTATCACCAATTCAGACCAATTCAGCATCTTTTATCAGTTATTGTATATCATTCGTACTGGTTAAAACACATTCTTGATGGTTAAACCCCATAATCAATTACCCTCCGGAAATCAAACATGGCAATGGACAATTCCCCATTTATGGATGATGTTCGCATTAAAACCTCTATTTATAGAGGATTTCCAATTGTCGTGTTTGATTACCGGAGGGTACATCCCATAATATCCGATTGATAATCCATTATATCGTTGTATGCTATTAATATTCCCTTATATCCCTATTAAACCACCATTTTTGTTAGTTCAATCACCATGAAACCACAATTTTTGCCACCATTTTTGTTAGTTCAATCACTATGAAACCACCATTTTTGTTAGTTCAATCACCATGAAACCACCATTTTTGTTAGTTCAATCACTACGAAACCACCATTTTTGTTAGTTCAATCACTATGAAACCACCATTTTTGTTAGTTCAATCACCATGAAAACACCATTTTTGTTAGTTCAATCACTATGAAACTACCATTGTTGTTAGTTCAATCACTATGAAACCACCATTTTTGTTACTTCAATCACCATGAAACCACCATTTTTGTTGCTTCAATCACCATGAAACCACCATTTTTGTTACTTCAATCACCATGAAACCACCTTTTTTGTTACTTCAATCACCATGAAACCACCATAAGTTGTATAACTTCAATGGCTCAGCGCGGAAAGCGAAGCTGGGTTTCCGCAACGGCGCGCACCAGGTAGAAGCCGATGGCCTTTGGGATAGCGTCCCGCACGTTGCGCACCTAGGGGATGGATAGTGGATGTGTAGTGTATGGAAAATAGGTTATAACCAAAAAATGGTTAATTGGTACAGGATGGTGCCCTCCAGTTATAAGTTGGTTTATAACCCCCATTAACTATAGTTGTATCTGGATAACCAAAAAAATGGTGAATTGGTATACCCTCTGGTTATGACTAACATAGCCATGGAAAATCACCATGCTATTAATAGGTAAACCCAGGTAAGCCATCTATAAATGGGATTTTTACCATCTTGAAAAATATTAGTCAATGGGAAGGATTATCCCATGTATTGTGGAAAATAAAAAATGTTCCAAACCACCAACCAGTATATATTTTAATTATATACTAAAAATTAGGTGATCAACTTCTAATATTTGTAGTATATACTGCAACCAAAAAACAAAACAAGGTGAAAAATAGCATGATTTCAGTGAGATTTTACTTCTTCATCTTTTTGGCATTTGTCGTACATCTAGTTTTGCATCCACATTCATATATACATCTTCATACTCATCTCCAAACTTTGCTGTGGATTTTTGTTCATTCACTCTTACCCTCTGGTAAACCTACAAAAAGCTATTGAAAATGGCCCAGTCGAAATAGTGGATTTTCCCATTAAAAAATGGTGATTTTCCATAGCTATGTTAGTCATTACCAGAGGGTACCCTAGGGTAAAATTTCAACATAGATGTGGAAAACTCATGGTTTCCCTAGGAAAACCCATGGTTTCCCTGGGAAATGATCTACATTCATCAGACCATTCCGACCCACAAATGGATGGGCCGACTCGAGATGGATCAAACCCATGGCGTGAACATCAAAATCGCTTGTAAATGGATACAGTATTCAGAGTATTCCCCAAAATATGGTATTTATCTGGTATCTATGGGTTTTTTTTTGAATGATCCCCAGTTCTTGAAAAACTGTCCTTTTCAGACCTAAAACAATCTGGGACTCTGCTGACCCTGCAGGCATCGCCCCCAAATCTGAGGGCTTGCTGTGATCGCCAGATACGAATCCAAGCGTTTGCGGATTTCCTGGCAGAAACCCGGAAACCCGGCAGGCTGGAAACCTTACCATCAATGGATGGGTTTTAGGGGAAAATCTGCAGGAAACCATGATTTTTACCCCCAAATTGTTTGGGGTCTCCTGTAGATTTTCCCTTCATCCAGAGTCCATAGATTGAGACGAAAAAGCTCATTGATGTACAAAAAAACAATCTGAACATGCATAACGAGTTTTATCTGAAGGTCGGTCACTGTTACCTACAAGATGGCAACCGAAACCTTTCAAGTATGGCTGTGACCTCTAAAATCAGAGTGCTGTTGAGTGCAACAGGGGTGCCCACACTTTCAATCACCCTCTTTTTTCGCTTGAGAAAATGTGCCATTTTTATTGTTTTAAAAGAAATATGTTGGGTATGTCCCTTCGGATTGGCTCAGAATTCCAATGGCAATCCAATATGGTTCACTCAATATCAGTTCACTCAATATCATCAATTCACTCAATATAAAATTCTCTTGTTTCAAATTCTTAATATCATTGTTTCACTCAATATCAATAGAAACAATATCTGATCAATATGATTGCAGATATCAGTTCACTCAAGATCATTATCTTACTGGTGCTTAGGGAGTGGGGGAATGATCTACAATAACTATATATTAAACATCATTAATAAACATTGATATTAACCATTCATAACTCACCATTAACCATTAATAAACATCATCCCAGCAACCCCCATTCCCTACTAAGCACCAGTGAGTTATGGTGCTTCTGCAGATGCCACTGGCTGCCGCACCTTAACGAAAGGCCCACTGTAGCGGTGGCCCCTCCTCTCCGCCTTGGGAGCCTCGCCTGGGCGCAAACTATGTGCATATATATGTATGTATGTATGTATGTAGGTAGGTAGGTAGGTAGGTATGTATGTATGTATGTACATATATATATATTATATATATATATACATAATAGGATGTATATTATATATACAATTATATACATATACATATACATATACATATACATATACCTGAGAAGGGGGGGGACGAAAGCCAGCCCCCAAAGCAATGCTCATGGTTTTTTTTTCTCTGCGCTGAAGTATCTCGAAGTAAAGGCGGTTGCTAGTTGTTAGCAATCCACGATACTTTTAAAAACACAAACCTTTTTACACACGGACCCGTTTACGCATACACAGAATGTTGCACACAGACCCTTTTACACACAGACGCTTTTACACAGAAACATCTTGACACAGAGCCGCATCTGAAATCAAATGGAAACGGCCGTTTTGGGCCAAAGCCTAGCAAGAACCCTTTTGGAACCAGATTTTAAACTTTCGCGCCTTGCGGGCCGGCAATTGGATTTCCGTTCTGGGATCAAGGGGAAACGCTCGTTTTTAGCCACATCCTAGCCAGGAGCCTTTTGGAGCCAGCTTGTGGGACTTTCGCGGCTTGCGGGCCGGCAACTAAAAGGGCCTTCTGGGATCAAGGGGAAACGGCCGTTTTTAGCCAAATCCTGGCCGAAGTCTTTTGGACACAGCTTTTAAGACTTTCGCGGCTTGCGGGCCGGCAACTAAAAGTGCCTTCTGACACAGAAACTAACACACAGAGGCTTTTACATACAGACCCTTTTACACACAAACATCTTTACACCGAAAGGCTTTATACACAGTCGTAGTAGTAGCACACAGACTTTTTGACACACAAACATCTTGACACAGAAATGCTTTTACACACAGACCTGTTTACATACAGACACTTTTAAAAACACAAACCTTTTTACACACGGACCCGTTTACGCATATACAGAATGTTGCACACAGACCCTTTTACACACAGACGCTTTTACACAGAAACATCTTGACACAGAGCCGCATCTGAAATCAAATGGAAACGGCCGTTTTGGGCCAAAGCCTAGCAAGAACCCTTTTGGAACCAGATTTTAAACTTTCGCGCCTTGGGGGCCGGCAATTGGATTTCCCTTCTGGGATCAAGGGGAAACGCTCGTTTTTAGCCACATCCTAGCCAGGAGCCTTTTGGAGCCAGCTTGTGGGACTTTCGCGGCTTGCGGGCCGGCAACTAAAAGGGCCTTCTGGGATCAAGGGGAAACGGCCGTTTTTAGCCAAATCCAGGCCGAAGCCTTTTGGACCCAGCTTTTGAGACTTTCGCGGCTTGCGGGCCGGCAACTAAAAGTGCCTTCTGGGCTCAAGGGGAAACGGCCGTTTTAGGCCAATGCCATTTGGCGGCCATTCGGCCGGCTATTGCATTTCGCTTTTGGGAAGAACGGGAAACGGCTACATATACAATTTTAGAACGAACAGCAAGCAAACAGAAGCTATGAACCAGCATTGTGAAGCTAAAAACACATAGACCCTTTTACACACAGACCCTTGAAGACTACACACAAACGTTTTTACACACAAACGCTTTTACACACAGACACTTTTTTACTTCGACACACAGGTGCTTTTACACACAGACCTCTTTACAATAGCTTTACACAGAAACACGTTGACACAGAGACGCTTTTACAGACAAACAGCTTCACACAGATACACAGACGCTTTCACACACAGACCCGTGTACGCAGGGACAGCTTTACACACAGACGCTTTTACACATAGACCCTTTGACACGCAGACCCTTGCACACACAGACGCCGTGAGACATAGACGCTTTTTTCGCACAGACACTTTTTGACACACAAACATCTTGACACAGAAATGCTTTTACACAGAGACCTTTTTACACACAGACACTTTTAAACAGAAACCTTTTTACACACCGACCCTTTTACGCATACACAAAATGTTGCACACAGACCCTTTTACACACAGGCGCTTTTACACACAAACACTTTTACACACATACGCTTTTACACACAGAGGCTTTTACATACAGACCTTTTTACACACAAACATCCTTACACCGAAAGGCTTTTACACAGAGTCGTAGTAGCACACAGACTGTTGGACACACAAACATCTTGACACAGAAATGCTTTTACACGCAGACCTTTTTACACACAGACACTTTTAAACACGAACCTTTTTACACACGGACCCTTTTACGCATACACAGAATGTTGCAAACAGACCCTTTTACACACAGACGCTTTTACACACAAACACTTTTACATACATACGCTTTGACACACAGAGGCTTTTACACACAGAAGCTTTTACACAGAGACCCTTTTACACACAGAAGCTTGTACTTGTACACACAGATATATCTACAGAGAAACGCTTTTACACAGAGACGCTTTTACATAGAAACATCTTCACACAGAGACGTTGCGGCATGTTTTTTTTTACCTTCATTTGTAAAGCCGAAAAATGGTCAAATAGTTGGTGTTTTCGTGTTTTTTGAACAGTCTCGGAGCAAAAAACTCCGGAAAAAAAAAACGTGTTTTCTGACGCCTCGCAAGCCCGGAGCCTTTTGGAGCCAGCTTGTGGGACTTTCGCGGCTTGCGGGCCGGCAACCAAAAGGGCCTTCTGGGATCAAGGGGAAACGGCCATTTTTAGCCAAATCCTGGCCGAAGCCTTTTGGAGCCAGCTTTTAAGACTTTCGCGGCTTGCGGGCCGGCAACGAAAAGTGCCTTCTGGGCTCAAGGGGAAACGGCCGTTTTAGGCCAAATCCTGGCCAGGAGCCTTTTGGAGCCAAATCCAGAGCAGAAACCTGTTGGAAGCAATTTTCTGCCATTTGGCGGCCATTCGGCCGGCTATTGCATTTCGCTTTTGGGAAGAACGGGAAACGGCTACATATACAATTTTAGAACGAACAGCAAGCAAACGGAAGCTATGACCCAGCATTGTGAAGCTAAAAACACATAGACCCTTTTACACACAGACCCTTGCAGACTACACACAAACGTTTTTACACACACAAACGCTTTTACACACAGACACTTTTTTACTTCGACACACAGATGCTTTTACACACAGACCCTTTTGCAAGAGCTTTACACAGAAACACGTTGACACAGAGACGCTTTTACAGACAAACAGCTTCACACAGACACGCTTTTACACACAGACGCTTTTACACACAGACCCGTGTACGCAGGGACAGCTTTACACACAGACGCTTTCGACACACAAACATCTTGACACAGAAATGCTTTTACACAGAGACCTTTTTACACACAGACACGTTTAAACAGAAACCTTTCTACACACCGACCCTTTTACGCATACACAAAATGTTGCACACAGACCCTTTTACACACAGGCGCTTTTACACACAAACACTTTTACACACATACGCTTTCACACACAGAGGCTTTTACATACAGACCTTTTTACACACAAACATCTTTACACCGAAAGGCTTTTACACAGAGTCGTAGTAGCACACAGACTGTTGGACACACAAACATCTTAACACAGAAATGCTTTCACACGCAGACCTTTTTACACACAGACACTTTTAAACACGAATCTTTTTACACACGGACCCTTTTACACAGACGCTTTTACACACAAACACTTTTACATACATACGCTTTGACACACAGAGGCTTTTACACACAGAAGCTTTTACACAGAGACCCTTTTACACACAGAAGCTTGTACACACAGACCCTTGTACACACAGATATATCTACAGAGAAACGCTTTTACACAGAGACGCTTTTACATAGAAACATCTTCACACAGAGACGTTGCGGCATGTTTTTTTTTTACCTTCATTTGTAAAGCCGAAAAATTGTCAAATAGTTGGTGTTTTCGTGTTTTTTGAACAGTCTCGGAGCAAAAAACTCCGTTAAAAAAAAAAACGTGTTTTTTGACGCCTCGCAAGCCCAAAACCACGGTAGTTGCGGTGTTTTTTTGCTCCTGGAACCAAAAACCACGGTGTTTACAGTGTTTTATGGCCAGCACCTAGCAAAAACAGTGGTATTTACGCAGTTTTCAGCATGTTGCAAGACGTACTTTTGCCAGGCCAAACGCACAAAAACACCGTAAATTACAGTGTTTCGGCATTTGAAACCCGATGAAAACCGTCAAGAACCACCAACAAGGTAAAGCCGAAAAATGGTCAAGTAGGTGGTGTTTTCGTGTTTTTTGAACATTCTCGGAGCAAAAAACTCCGTAAAAACCGTGTTTTTTTGACGCCTTGCAAGCCCAAAACCACGGTATTTGCGGTGTTTTTTGCTCCTGGAACCAAAAACCACGGTATTTACATCCCCCTTGCAATTCGGCCTCCGACCCTGACCCCTGAATCTTTAAGGGACCACTGGTAGCCTCTTAAAGAATGCGAACCAGGGCAAATTTCAGCCTTAAAGAATCTAACCCCAATGAACCAAGATTGCAACACAGTAGCCCGGTATGTCCCGTTAAAAAATTGGAGACCGTCAATAACACACCAAGGGGTGCCCCTTTAAAGAATTGGATACCCAAGTTGAAGTCAAGCATGAAATGTTCTGAATATTTTTAAGATTTTATGGATACATATCATGTACATTCATGTACATGTTAAAGAGATATGTGGATGTGGATGATATATGAATATATATATATGGTGCAGTTCCTAGAATCTTCCAAGGAAGGCCTCTTAAAGAATAGGAGACCGTCAAACAACAGGATTTCCTTAAAAAATAGAACTGTTTTTTTTTTGCCGGCCAGGTATGTCCCTTAAAAAATACAGTTTTTTAAGGACATCATGTCCTGAACTTTTTAAGGAAAATTCCCAGGAGGATGTATTTACAGTGTTTTATGGCCAGCACCTAGCAAAAACAGTGGTATTTACGCAGTTTTCAGCATGTTGCAAGATGTACTTTTGCCAGGCCAAACGCGCAAAAACACCGTAAATTACAGTGTTTCGGCATTTGAAACCCGATGAAAACCGTCAAGAACCACCAACAAGTGTCCAAAATGGAGCATCTCGTTCGGGCCCAAAAAACCAGGCAAACGGCAGGTCGGTTTTTGAGCTCTACCCCCCCAGGCTCCGGCCTCACCTTTCAAAAACGGACCGATTTCGGGCCTCCCCCCCCACACCCCCTAGATTAGCTTCGCTTCGCTTCGCTTATACCTATACTCAAGCCCAGGCCTTCGGCTGGCTTTCGTGACATATACATATACATAACTAGCGTAGATAATAATAACACGTGTATATATATATATACAGACCACGATAGGTAATGATGATTGCGGTAGATGGATGACGACTGCGTTGAAGGAAGATACTCCGGCCCTCTGCATGAGTATTGCAACCTCCCTCTACAGTGCTATTTCCTTTGCCCTGTTGATGGTGTGGCACCCGACCCGACCCACCGGAGGAATTTCTGGCCAGATGTATATAAACTGCTCGTCCACACGGACTATGGAGCGACTCGTGACTATTGGTGCAGATTATGCAGTTGTGTAATGGGGTCAGGAGGTTTTTCCCAGCTTCTTGAATTCACTGAGGAACAGCAAGGCCGCAGCGACTAGCTTCTTTGAGCCTGCAGGAAAACAATATATACAGAGACAACAAATACGCACATAAGACATAAATGGAGTGTCAAAACAAATATTGATACCCCAAAATGGATGGTTTATAATGGAAAATCCCAACAAAAAATTGATGATTT
>CAMXCT020001377.1:55821-85821 GCA_947184155.2 Cladocopium goreaui | reverse complement strand
GCCACTGGCCACTCCTGGCCCAACTGCTATGATAGCAATGGCTTATGTGAGTATATTATATATATATATACAATGTGTAGGGTATATATGGGATATATATATATATACATATGTACAACCAACCATAATAGGATGATATAATGGAATATACAACCATATAACAGCAATCGAAAATAGCTATTGAAAGTAAACCCACCATTTAAAAAGTACGTAGCAAACTGTTGATTACCAGCACTTGCATATTTGGGGCAAATGAACATCCATAAACCCCAGGCCACCGGCGCTCCTCAGCTCCGGCGCTCACCGCAGCAGTGACGGCCACCAGGTCAAGCTGCATCCGTTGACGCTGCGCCTAGGCGCGGCCGTGGTACCACGGTTGGGTAAAGAGGGGTTATTGGTTACATTGCCATGGAAAGATCCACCATTTTTAATAGGTAAACCTCTATTTTTTTGGGCCTAAGATGAAATTCCCTCTTTGGGACCAAAGATTGAGATTGAATCCAAACCCTAATATAGGAATTCGAGGGGCGTATAAAATAATATTCCACAATTTTTTGGAACTTGGCTTGAAAGTTTTAGAATAAATCAAAAAAACATGTCCAATGGGTGAAACATCTTCTACATGAAGGCTGCATGTCAGTTTTCCAGGATTGGGTATCCAATCCAATGATTGGCAATTATTGTCTAATTACTTGCTGCATGTTGGATGAATTGTCCGCCATCAACAAGTTGGAATCCATCTATGGTGCTCCCGTAAAAGCAAGTGAAGCACCTGCTACGCTGCTACGGCAAATCCATCTTACTCTCTGGTGATCAAACATGGCAATGGAAAAGCCCAGCCCTGTACTTTGAGAATGTTCCAATTCTTAAAATGCAAAGTCTATAGTGGATTCTCCAGCCATGCTTGATGACACCGGAGGATATATGGCAGTGTGTCAAAACCAATAGTACCCCTGTAGTTCACATCAAAATAGCTGGGATTTATGGATGTGAATAACCCACTAAAAATGGTATTAATAGGTATTGATCCATACCCATATCTATTCAAGAGCACTTTAAGTCTGGGCTTCAACTGTGCCTCTGACAACAGCGCCACGGCTCTCTGCCAGTGCTTCGCCGTTCCGCACGCTGTGATCAGGGCACTGTACCTGGAATTCCATCGAAACACTCCACGCAACGCAGCAAAACAGCGCTGTCTTTCCACCTTCCCCAGAAAAAAAACATCACCTTCCATCTCAGGCTGCAAAATTGGAGGGTCTATAGGCCCCAATTTATGGCAATCTGTTTAAAAAATGCCCAAAAAATCGCCATTTGAAGAAATCGGCCCCAGATCCAACGCGGCGAACATGATGAGGTTCGTCTCGAGGCCTACCGCGGAAAACAGCAACTGCCAGGCCACAAGCCATTGCGATGCAGCAGCACAGGCGCTAATCACCTGCCAGGGGTGGAGAGACCAGGTTTCTTCCATGTGAAACATTGGGCAATTTCATATGATTTCCCAATTTTTAACAGGAAAGTTATGATAGTTTCATGTAACTTCCCAATTTTTAATCTGGGTTTGTCTGAGAATGTTGAGAAAACCAAGAAAAAAACTCAAAGTCCAATGGATGAGGGTCGTTTGTTCCCATGAAATCGGCTTTTGGGGTGCCCCAGTTTTCAGAAACATCCCATCTGATTTTTGGGTTCGCATCTTGAAATATTGGAACCAAGACAGGGATGTACCATTTCCCCAAAAGATCCAGTCAGTCAGGCACTATTTTGTGCCGGTTTTTTTTTGAGGGAAAGCGGACGGAATGATGGATATCCGGTGGTAGCCGGCCGCCACTGGCAAGAGCATGGTGGCAAAACAGGAGCCACAAGAGGAGAGGAAAACCACAGCGAACCACATAATTTTCATTTGGAAGAATGATTTAATGAAGAGGTAAAATGATGAAAATGGCTGATCCAAAGTGTCTGCCGATTTTCACTTCCCAAAACAATTGGCAGAGCGGCTGCAGGCAAGGCTGCGGAGGCGTCGATGTCTACATCTGATTCCTGTCGAAATTCAACAACTTTCAAAGGCCGCCCCACGCAAGGATTCATTAACCCGGTAATTCAACAGGTTTCTAGGGAAAGTCACCAGTTTGGGGTAGGTAATTTGATAGTAATATTTTCATTAATGAACCCCATCCCCCCACAACAAACCCCATCCCCCCTCCGCACCGTGCCGAAGGTCACCGCCGTGGCCGGGTAGGGTATAGCCTCCAGCAGCAGCAGAGCATCCTGCCAGCACGACGCCTTCTCGTAGCTGTGCAACACCTGGGACCACAGATTCTGGTCATGTTGAATGGTAAACTGGCTAGTCTGGCTAGGACCAGCTAGGACCCAAGTTTGACCCACACCCATGATGTCTTCCAGCAACTGTTGGGTTTTGGATTTATCGAACTAGTTCGTGGGGGTTTTCTTAACCAACTTACAGTAGCTATCTGGGGGGCACCACCTTGTCGAGATGGGCTGACTTTTGATCTGCAAAAACTGGATCGTCGTTGGGGATAATACTTTGAGATCCGCAAACTACCCTGGGGAAGTGGATGAAAAATTCACGAAAAAGTTGGAGAACAATGGGGCAGGATGGTCATGAGGAGAATCAATCGATGCTGCATCACTACTATAATCATGGGTGGTTGTGGGGTGCTTGTGGACCCTTTCGAGAGTTGATCGAGAATCATCCGCAAATCCGCAGAACTTGGGTGACAAGTGAGAAATAGGAGTTGCATCACCATCACGTGGAGCATTCCTCCAAGGAAGATCAAAGTGACTCACAGGTTCCCCAACATATGGAGGTTGGGTTGTTTCTTGAAGGAAATACAAACTATCTATCAAGAATTATTTCAGACAAATCTACACTACCGTGAAAAGAACCCCCAATCCCATTTTAGAAAGTTCCGTTCCCATCTTGATCCCATAGCTCAAAGTCAAAAAACATCTTCAAGAACCCATGGTTCGAGGTTGAAATCCTACCTTCCATGTTTCTACCCTTCAATCCCTCATCGAAGTCCCTCATCGAGGTCTGAAAACAGGGCAGCCCCAATCAAATCCAGTGGTTTTATGATGCTCGGATAGGCTGGGACCGAGCCACAGCATTGAAGGACACCACATCTGTGCCCGAGGGCATGTCGCGGCGTTGGTCTAATAGCACCGCAGCACGTTGCCACTCCTGACATCTGCAGGGTGGCAACCATTGGTTTCACTCAAATTTCAGGGGACTGGCTAAAGTTGAGGAACTAAAAAAAACTATATCCTGTGGTAATTTAACATAGCTATTGAAAATTGCCATTTATAGTGAGTTTTCCCATTTAAAAAATGGTGATGTTCCATAGTTATGTTAGTTTATCAGAGGGTACTTGAAGGGTATAAACTCAGATTGGATCGACAGGGGTTATCCCCCAGTAGGGTTGCCACCGTGACCAACCAATAACTGCCCAAGATGGCAGGAACCCCCACTGATTTGGGTCCACATGGAGCGCCAGATGTCAAACATCCAATTAGGGGGAACCAATTCTGACCCCACCTCCCTATGGGATTGAATATTAGAAGATCACAGGAAAAATCCGGAAAAAAAAAAAAAAACTCGATACCCTCTGGTGAACTAACATAGCAATGGAAAATGGCCCATTGAAATAGTGGATTTTCCCATTAATAGCATGGTGGATCTTTCCATTGCTATGTGAAAGTTCACCAGAGGGTATCTCATGATGCTTGGTTTTATACCTCCGTAGTTCATCAACCAGATCCACATATCCAAGTATGGGCATTGCAAATACAGCACAGGCCTGTTGTTTTTTTTCTGTTTCGTGGACAGCACAGCATGACTTGTAGCAAAATCACTATTTCGTAATACTGGTATCCCACTAATTTGGATATCAAGGTACAATAAATATCAATAGATAAAGGATATAAACACCATGAACTAGATCAAAACACCAGTACAAATCATAAACACTCATTATTTCTCATCTTTTCTGATTAGTGGTGATTAATATCCACTAGTATCCATTAACATCCCAAGATTTTTGTTGCGCTTCGTGGCGCCTTTTCGTGTCCACCAAGGCACCGTGGCGTCTCCCAGGCCACTCAGCGTGGCGTTGTAAGTGATGACGTTGGGCTGCTGCGCATGGCACCGTGCCTGCATCAAGAGACCTAAGTAGGTGCGAAGGTAAGATCAATGATCATTCCAAGTAGGACATGGGAAGCCCCGTTAAAACCCATGGCTATTTTCGGAACGGGATACAGCATCTATTTCGATTAGGGCCATCGATTTCTAACCATGGCGAACTGTTAGTCATAACCAGATGGTAGTCAAAATGGAAAAGTTCTGAAAAGTTTAACCATTAGACGATTGGATTTCACCAAATTCCTATCTTTTTGCAGGTTGCTACATAATGGGTGTCAAAGGTGAATGGCCATGAACAGTAAAAGAGGCACCGGGGTTGATCCACTTATGGTTAGATTGTAAGCATGGTTCCTCGATTGAGTTTCTAGCTGGTATGCCCCAGAAATGGCAACCTTACCACATGGTGGAATCGTGCCTGCATAAAATGATCTGACCAAGTAACTGGCAGCCAAGTGCCACTGGAGTTGTTTCTGGAAGGATGTCAGCAAGCTGGTGTAGGTGATGATGTCTGATTCCAACAGTTTCACTGAAAGGTTATCCTGAGTGAGTGACAAGTAAACAAAATCTTTTTTGCAGAAGCAAGAGGGCTCCAGAAGAAAACTAGCCCATCGAACAAGCAGAACCAGTGGCCACCGAAAGTATGAATTGCAGAATCCACTGGCAATGCGCTGATATATCCACAAGCAGCTATGGCCAAGCGTCTAACAGCAGGGGTGCCACCAACCAGCTCATGCCATTGTTGATGGCTGAATTGAAACTAATCACATCCTTATCAGAGAAAGGGGGACGGGGACAATTCGGTGGATGAAGCCATCAGAAATGCCTTAGTGATTTCCGGATCGTCTTCCCATGTGGTTGGTAGCATTAAAGGTTGCAGTGTGACAAGACGTGACAAGACTATCCAGCTCAAAATATCCCAGAATACCATAGAATACCCAGGTCACATAGCAGGTTCCTTACTCTCCATGTACCCACTATTGATCGCAGCAATCTGTTCTCCAAATTGATCAATATCAAAAAAGCCAATGGATAATCCCCTGATCAGATCATCATTGTCGCTTCACGGCCCATTTTTTTTTGATTGTCGTGAAACTCCCCGATATTTTTTTTTCTGTATTACAACTTCTGACCCAAAAAATCGGCCCTATCATCATCAACCAAGAATCACCATTTTTAATAGGAGAAAACTCACTATAAATGGACCGTTTTCCATAGCTATGTTAAATTACTAGAGGGTATCAATCATATCCCCAGATGTTTCACGGTGAAGCCCCCAGATGTTGATGCAGTTTCACCCACTCAGTTTCACCCATAGAATCCGCTCGAAGATGCAGTGCATCAACCCTCCGTAGCAAATGAAGACCTGCCCCAATGGATGGATGGTTTGTTTCATGGAAAATCCGAAAATAATTTCTGGATGATCTGGGGAAAAAAACCCATTTTCGGATTCACCTCCAGTTCTGAATATTTTTCATGAGTGACACATATCATATCGAAAAAGGTAATTTGACGATCTACTGATTATTAAATTTTAAAACTCTTTGGTGAAATCAAGTGGAGGATGTTGAGGCTCTGTGACACATAGCAGTTGAAGACGTGACAAGCCTCCTTGTTCCGCAGATAATATGATGTATATATATATATATGATATGTGATATAATAATATATGCAAGAAGATGAGAAATCTTGGGCAGACTTCAGAGTTAAATATGTGTCGATAAAAAAGAAAGCTGCCAGGTGTCACACATGTTCCTAGGATTGGGCCCCCATGGCCCCTTGAAATCTCCCACATTGTAACTGCCCTGGTCAAGCAGTCCTCCAGCTTTTGATGCAGGTTCCCTGATTACAAGTTGACCCGGAACAATGAGATCAAGACCAGTGTGGTAAGCCGCCATAAACCAGCCCATTTCGGGATGGTTTTCACATGTTTACCACCAAAATAGGTCACACTGGAGATGGTTTATGGATGTTTATAGGATGGTTTTGGGACCACACGATCTCACCAAGATGATCAACATGGGGAGCTAACCCGACCGCAACGCCTTCTGCCCAGCGGTCTTTCTTTGCAATGGCTCGGTTGTAGTCGCGCAGCGGCACGCGCGGCACAGCCATCGGCAGCCCACTGGGATTTTCTTTTGGAACCACAGCGGCCAAGATGTTGCACCCATGCGAGTTTTCTCTGTCCGTAAATTCGGCGCCAGGAATCTGATGCCAAAGGCTCCCTATGCAGAAGTTGAGTTATCTACCTTCAGTTCTGGTGTGTGTAAAAAGATTGCGATCCCACTAAGGCGAGTATTTGTTGCAGCGTACGGATATGGAGAACACAGGCAAAGATTCAACAGATCATCCCAGTTGAGCAGACTATTTCTCGGAGTTGTTCCACAGGATTCATCCATCACCCGCATCACAGCCATCTCCCACCTTCATCGCTGCAACTGCCTTCTCACCGAAAGATGGATCCTGGAGCTTTGCCAAGTAGAGCAGGTTATCACAGCCACTTTGGAGATGGTTCGACTGGTGGAACATCAATGATTTCATTGCATCCCATAATCAGAATTCTGGAAGAGTGTGCATCTTTCTATCTTCCGAGATCATTTCGTGTTGCAAGCCTCAATTGTTGTGTACAGTGTGTCTAATAATGCCATGGCTCTGTCCTTCTCTCTTACATTCCCTTTGATGTCTCTCGCCGAGCACGTGGAAACACCCACTTTGGAAAATGAATGTAGACAACAAATCCGGCTGAAAAAGCATGTGGAGTACACAAATGCAAACATGCCTACAGGACTAAAAGATGCTACAAGACCATCAGCTTGACAGCTGTACTTTAAACAAGAGTTATCAGAAATGCAATCCAAACTCAAACGGAAGACGCAATTGACATCTCTTGTGCCCCCAATGGTTCCAAGCAAGAATTGCTAGACAATTAGTAGAGCTTGGCACTCCACTTCCCACCATGTAATCTAACCTTGAGAACTCAAGCAACACAGCACATTCATGGTTCGATGATTAGTATTGGAATTCGCAAGCCGTAGAAGTTCTCAGGCCTGAAATCCGATCTTCAATCACCCCTAAAGCCCTGAAATTCACGTGGGAACCAAGCCAGTTCGCTGGCCTGTCCTTCTCGGACCTGGCGAGCTGGAGGACTACAAGATGCTTTGGTTGGTCAAGAAAACCCATCGCCTTTAATGGTGCACAATGGAATAACGAAGACAGAGCCTTGGTTTATTCGAGTACTCATTCTTTCTGATTCTATATCTACTATATTCTACTATTCTATATCTTATGAAGATAGTATTCATTTCGGATGCCCTCAAACAAGAAATCCAATAGTCCATCAACCCATGGATCAACCCGCCCTTGTTTCGTTGTTTTCCCCAAGGGATTCCACCACCAAAATCATCACTGAGCATCCCAAACCGTTCATCCGTGAAGAGGTATTTGTTCGCATCCTTGCTTCGCGGTTTGACAGGCGTCCACACTGAGAAAGGGTGTAAAGATCATTAAAGATCACTATTAATGTCAGAATTCAGGAACACCCAAACACCTAATGGTATAGAAAGACAAAAGATCCTCCTGAAAGTATTTCAGATTTCGAAAACCTGTGGCAGTGCTGGATTTCAAATTGGGTCCCTCTTTGGTTTTGGATGACACCAGATAGGCAGTGTAGGAGCCATTCCGGCAAATCCACCCGCATGAATCACTAGTCACTAGCCTCTGGTTATGACTAACAGTTCGCCATGGTAGTTACCATGGCCCTAATCGAAATAGATGCTTTACCGTTTTTTTACATAATAGCATGGGTGGATCTTTCCACTTCGCGAACTGTGAATGTCATAACCAGCTGGTCATCCTCGATTTGGCCCGTTCCAAGGCATGGCCGGCCTCTTTAGAACCTTGGGCTTTACCATCTGGCGAAGGAGGCTTCTCCTGGTCCATGGAGAATGGTGAAGATTCGCAAACTTCAACGATGAGATTGGGCCGGATCTAAAGAAATTTCAAGAATTTTCGTTTGCAGGAAACTATAGGATTTCGGGGATCTATGGAAGTTCTAAGGATATTTTGACCGAAAAAAAAAACATAGTTTCTAACTGTGAATTCTTGATGTTAAATATATCTGATGTATTTCCTGTAAAGTCTATCCCGAAGTACGGGGGGTCCAGTGAATTTTCCCTGCACTGAGCAATTCTGGGAAAGCAGAGGTGATGTCATTTCACGCAAGAATATTGACACACTTTAGTGAATGATGTGAATGCTGCCAATAGCAATATATCCTCCAAGAACAGCCTTCAAAGGAAAATAATCTTCCGATCCAGGTTCCAGTGCCATCTTTGATTTCTTCTCCATCGCCCTTGATTAGACAATCATCGGAGTGATCCGAGGAAGCTACACTTACACCTAGGCACTCAATCTTGAAGTAATGGCTGTGTCAGTTGAGTCCAAAATGGAGGTATCAGTGGCACACAGAAAAAGGTGGCGTTCATTAGTTTTCCATCACCCTCCGGTAAAGAAACATGGCTGGTAGAAGATCCACAAAAATCCACCGGTTTTTTGATGGTAGCAATGACGGGTGCGCTGCCTGTCTGGTGGGTAACTCCGGCGGATCTCGGATTGTCTAAAGCGAAGCCGCTTTAGCATCAACTGCAACACATGGAAAGGCACTTTGTTTTCCACCTACCTCCAAGGACTAAAGCAGAAAAATCGATATTCCTATTAAATGGCTATAATTGGGAATATACCCTATTTTCAGACAAACCCATTTCTTTTGAGCTTCCCTTGCAATTTGGCAGGAGAAATCTTCCATGGAAGCCACCCTGGTTGGGTCTCCCTCTTAAGTACACCCCCTAATCAAGCATTGAAGAACTGGCTGGGCAGTGGGCCCTGCCAAATTTGCAACTGCTTCCACAGTTTGGCACTAGCCTCCGGGACATCCATGAAGTAGCTTCCATCCTTCTTATTCGCGAACTGAAATCTGTAGCGTGGCCCTGTGGTGTGCCCAATTTCAATGGGAGACACGAGTTTTTGGGCGTCATTGTCAATGCAATCGTAGATCTGAAGCAGGGTGCCGTTCTGAAATCGTCTGTCTTTCACATCAACTTGTCACCCTGAAACAGCCACTGGATATTGGCCCCTTCCGTGCAAGGCCAGAGCTGTACCACGGCAAAGTTCCAGGTCACTTGCTGCTGATTCACGCCAACGCACAGCCCATGGAATTCCAGGTATCCCTCATATCCTGCGTAGGATCCAGCGGGTGCCTCCTTTCCAACTGGCCATTCTGGCCTTTCTCCTGCAACTGGAACAACTGGAAGCACAGCATGACCAAACAGATCAGCAACATGGCCCTGTTTGGCAGTCCAGCTTCGAATCTCGACCGGCATTGGGATGGGAGAAAAAGCACACTGAACCGGAGTCGCTGCGAAAAGCACCACTGAGAATCATATTGCATCCATGGTCCATGGTGCTTGTTGACTCACCAACATGAATAAATCAGAAAATGTCTGAAATGTATCAATGCTCAAAAATATCTCCGTGGAGAATTCACATCAGCCACAAACTTCCTAAACCCATCCGGCACAACATCGGGCTGCATGGAGGGCGGGCTCCTTATCCTCGTACATGGGTTCCATGGAGCCATGTTCAGTCAGGTAGGACCTTGGTCACACGATGTAAACCGTACCCCAACCTTCCAGCCTCTCGACCAGCCGAATATTTTTCTTGCTCCAGAAAGGTTGGTTGAAGGGAAAATCTACAGAAAACCATGGGAAAACCCATCCAACTGTCAGGGTTTTCAGAAGATTTTCCCCCTTAAATCAATGGAAATGATTACTGGGAATGTCCCACAGCGCCAAAATCAATGAGGCCATCCCCTCAGCCATTGTGACCACCGATCAGGGGCACCAACAGGTCGTTGGTGAAGAGGTAGCCCACTGCACAGGACACCTGCGCGGAGATCGCGGAGATCGCCAACCATCCCGGAGTAGATCTTGGTTGACCGAATGATCTGACGAAAATCTGACGAAAATCTCCAAGATATTCCAAGATTCATGATGGTCAAGTTACGGAAGAAAAGCCGAGTGAACTCCGAAAAAATAAATATTCGCTCATTTTTCAAGGTCAGCAAAAAAAGCTCTGCAGCCAATGGGAACCTGCTGTTCCACCACCACGCGCGTCTTCTCTTTCTGTTCTTGAATGATGTTGGCTGTCATCTCTAAACTCACCTGCAAAACACAAATAAATCGGGATTTCAAGGCTTGGGCTGTGCGAATTTTTGCTGAACTTAGGATCACCAGTTGTTGGATGAGGGCTACACCGAAGCTTTCACCGAAGCTGTTGCATGCCTGGCTATAACCTCCCCCATTTCAATAGCAACCCCTTGGTATCTCCAATAAAGTTGCCTGAGGCTACTGGAAGGTAGAGAGATGTAGAGAGACAAACAGCACATGTCATGATGGCAAACAGCAACAGTGAAGCTACTGACATCTCCAGGAAGCGTTCTACCAGGAAGATCCCCTTGACCTCCAAAGCTACCCTCTGGTAATTTAACATGGCTCTGGAAAATGGCCCACTTATAGATGATTTGCCTACAGTATGAAAAATAAATATGTTCCATAGCTACGTTTAAATACCAGAGCTAGATAGAGGATTCGAGCGTGTAAGCTCTACATTGCTGTGGGCTTTCTCCACAGGAGTGGCAATGTATTCCATGGTTCCACATGTCTGTCCACCCCACAATCCGATAAATTCCAATGGTTTGTCATCATTTCCCCCATTAACACAGCAAATCCTGGGATATCGGGATCTTCCCAGTTTTGAGATAAACCCATGTCCACCATTGTTACGGATAAACTCGCATTCTTCGAGCTTAATTTCCAGTCTACAACTGGAGCAAGTGTCCCATATGTGTTATATATATATGTGTATGTGTGTTCTTTGGGAGTTTCATTGAAGGTCTAATAACAATAATAACAATAATAATAATAATAACAATAATAATAACAATAATAATATATATATATATATATTACTATTAATAATAGTAACAATAACCCTCCACTAATGAAACATGGCTGGAACATCAGTGCCATGGATTTTCCCACCTCGGCCAGCTTCGGAAAGCGCCGGAAGACGGCGTTGGCCATGCGCTGCGAGAGCACCTGGCGGTTCCCCAAGGGGCCTTGGGGCCTTTGGGTTGTTGGAGGCACGTTGAATGTGTGTGTTACCCTCTGGTAATTTAACATAGCTATTGAAAATGGCCATTTATAGTGAGTTTTCCCATTAAAAATGGTGATGTTCCATAGTTATGTTAGTTTACCAGAGGGTAAATGTTTACCTTGTGGAACTTATGAAGTGACCAAATTAAATGGGCACAGTGGCACAGTGAGAAAAAAACACAAACAAACGCGGAAAGGTTTAGGATCCTCTAGCTGGAGCAGAACATGTCTTTGAAAATCTGTAGTTCTCTGAATTCTTGACGGTTGACAAGAATTGGGTCTGAAATGTCGACCTTTGGTCCACCAATGACTGGAAGTTTCATGCTATTCCTGTGGAAAATCATCAATTTGGGATGAGTTGGGGTCGCCAACTTACAACCCCCGCAAAAATCTACAGCTAGTAAACCAAGAAACTCATCACCCAGTTGGGTCCCCGGTCGGCTTTTCCCACTGGACTCCCGGGCATCCAGCGCTGAAGCCACGTTGTGCACACACTCCACTGCCGGGATGGCAATACGCTGCAGGTGAGGCCTCGATATCAGTGGGATATGAATGGGATATCAATGGGGATGTTCAATCGAAAAATGCTGCTCTAATATGCTTTAATATCGTTTAATAAGTTTTTTTTATATGGTTATATACTAGGGATGTTTTTGAGGTTGGCCTCCAGGATGTTTGATGGGATGTATGTCGGTAAATCATCGAACTAGATGGACCATTGTCCATTGCTACGTTACAATGCCAGAGGTTTTTTTAAAAAAATCAGGAAATAACTCAGAATGGCTGATAGAAACTTCACAAGTACTTAGTCTGGTTCTAACTAAGTGAGGTTATCACATATATATGTCATATATGTAGTATATACATAATGTACAGTGATTGGCTTGTAAATATGGTTCTTACCCAGTTACGATTCGTTGGATGATCCTCCAAGTAACTTCACCCCAGAGCCTCGCAACGCGATCCGAGAACCCCCCGTGAGACCACCGGTTGGGCCCCCAAGCAGCGCCAGGTATTCAAAGGTGTCGGGCGACGGAAAGCCCGGAAGCGAGTCACCTGCGGTGATCAAACTGGTTGCGCAACTTTCAGGTGATCAAAGTGGCTTAAGAAATGGCTTCCCCTGAGTCATGGCTTCTAATATCTTCTAATTGCAGTGAATCTCTGATGAACGTCCACAATAGGGTATGGAAAATTCATGAAAATTCCACAGCCATTCCCTGTTTGAATGGATTATGACAATCCCAGAATCTCGGCTAGTGTAACCCCCAGAACCACTCATCAACCACCAGGGGTCTTGAACACTGCTCAATGGATGGGAGGTACTGAGGTACTATCCACATGAATCTCCCAATTGCTGATGGTGCTTCACCGATTAGTAGAGTTTCACCTACAGTATCTTCACCCTCTGACCTGTCGGTTCCACCTATCTTAATGGGTACGAGTGCATGCGTCACAACCCATCAACGCAGTGGTTTGGAGGGTCCAAAGAAATGTTCGAATGGCTGCTCCAATATGGGTCACAGCCGCCACCAAAACAACATGTTTTCGACTTTGCAACTTGATTTCCTGCCTTGTAACTTTCCTTGCTGTTTATATAAAACCGACTAGAAAACGTGTAGTACCAAGTAGTGGGAATGCCTCCATGCATATTGAACTACCTTTTTTTGCGATTTGTCATGGGATCTAGATTCACCTGTCTCCTTCTCCCATGTGGCTAGGGTTATGATGGATTCTGATCATCTCCGGGTACAGTAGTCCAACGCCCAAACTAATCACTAATGCCAGGCTGTTTGAAACTGCTCTATTCCATATTCAACATCTTCACATCTTTTCACTACAATTCTCAAATTCAAGAAAAATAACCATCAATGATTAATGATTATATCATTCCATAAATTGACCCATGATATTCCCATATTTTCCCCATGATATCCCCATTTTCCCAGTATGTTTCTTTTCTTTTTTTTGTCGTTCTTCTCCCCCCTCCCACTATCTCCCACTTTCCCCACCTTCATGCATTCGGATGGCTCGGTCAATGTCGTCGTCCGTCATCTCGGCTGCCAGTGGGATCTCCACGTAGTCAGCCTTGGTAACTTCGCTGGGGAAAAAGCCACAGCTTTTCCACGGCTTTGGGGGGAGGTTCTTAAGCCAAAAATATGGGTCCAATGGGCCAATAGCTATATATTTAATATATTATGGGGAATGCCAAACCTATAGAGGAGATGTTTAACACAAGTTTCTTCTGATTACGAATGAATATAACTATAACTAACCAAGGATGGTAATTTGGGGATGTACATGTGTCATATCGTTGATGGAGACATAACCCTGTAAAAGATGGGATCTATTTTCATGCGATTTCCACCTCTCTTGCGGTAGCTTTGTGGCTAAAATCGCATCGATGAAGTTTCCATCATGTTCCATCTATATATAAATGAGAAAAGCGTTCCCAGAGAGTATTCACACTAAGTGGGCAAGAAACTTAAAAACGATCCTGGATTTCACTCCACCAAGCAGGGCATCTATCTGCCCAGCAATGTGAGACCTATGCCCTTAAAAAGGAGACTTTGGCACCGCACCAAGAAATCATTCATGATCTGTCGCCTTAGCATCACGAGTAAAGCATGGGCCTGTCACAAAACAAATGTTCACAAGACTCGGATTGGAAGTAAAAGCTTGAAAAATTTCAACACATCAGTAATCAGACATGTATATCATGTATTATTTTGAGAGTAAGATGCTTCAAAACCACTCAGAACATCAACTCGCCAAGTGGCAGGTGGGAGCCTCCGGACATGGCACTGCTATCACCCGCTGGCCTTGGGAGGATCCGAGACTTGACCCGTTGCGGCTCCCAATTGGTCCCGTTGCTTGTGGATAGTTCCCCTACATGTTTTAACTTATGGCCCGGTTAAAGTGGTTAAACCGGTTATACTTGGTACATTCAAAGGTGTACTACTGGTATCTGCTGATAGTATCTGCTGCAATTGTTCAAACAGGCTTGCTGCAACCAGGGGGGAAGTCTCCAGCCACATCGCGGTTCATCCATGTCCACGAATCACGCTGGTTACACTTCCCTGGATTTGCTGGGGGGAAATTGGGGGGAATATGCCCAAGACAAGTTAGAAGTTGGGTGGTCAGAGTCACAGCATTTCTCATCCAGTTTCAGAAGCCTACAGTTGGCTTGCCTTTGGATGCACATCAATGAGGCAACAGGGTGGAAAGTAAAGTCCCGAAATGGGTCCCGAAACCTTGTATCATCCTTTTCTCCAGCTGGGCTGAAAGGGATTGTGCATTGAATGGACTGTAATAGTCGCCATGCTTCCGAACCAACAGGAGTTATGGCCACTCCTCAACCAGAATTCCTCACGCTCTCAGACATGCCAAACGCTGCCCAGAAACAGGTTGGCCATGTAGCGCTGCAGCTTTCGGTCATACTTCCCACCTGAGCCACTCCACAGATCACAAGTCGGCCTGTAAGTGCGATTCACTGTAGCTGTGTCCACTGGATCTATTTGGCAAGCAACATCATCAAACTTGCTTCCCACTAGCAAAGGCAGACTTTTGTTTGTGAGCTTTGAAGGATACAATTTGTGGGGACACCTCAGAATGTGTTCGACGATGGGTGGCAAACACATCTCTTGGTGTCCTGGCGAATGGTGTTCTTGAACATCTCGCAGTAGTCAGTGACCATTGTCCACCTGTGGCCGCGGCGGCCCATGAGTTTGATGCTTTCAAATGGCACTAGATGGTGGCTGAGTTGTGAACCTATACAGATTACTTGTTTAATTTGTTTACCTCTATTGGGAAATATCCCGTTTTGGTCATTGGCCAGTATCTTCCATGATTGCTGTTTGATATACCCATCTGGTTGGTGGTTTCAACTTTTATATGCCAAGGTCAATGGGGACCATGCCATTATGGTTGGAAATACCAAATACCCTCCAGTCATCAAACATGGCTGGAAAATCCCAACATTTTTTCATGGATTTGTGAATGGGATTCTCCAAGCCACTGGCTGGAGAGGGCATGCCCCAAGCCACCCCAACCAGCCATCGCCACACAGGGCGGGTGTCCACACATCAGCTGTACCCGCGCATGCTCGTCCACTGGGATGCCACTGCCTGAAAAACGTGTGGATCTTCCACGACGTGACAACCAGCGCTTCCCAAAAATCAGATACCCGGCCTGGTAAACCTACAAAAAGCTATTGAAAATGGCCATAGAAATAGTGAATTGTCCCATGAAAAATGGTGATTTTCCATAGTTATGGTAGTTTACCAGAGGTATCCAAAAAAATTGGAATAGTTGGATTTGTCCCACTGGAAGATTTTTGGACACAGGGGGCCGGCAACTAGACATCATTCGGCCGGTGATCTAAATGTGTTTAAGGCTCCATTGTTCAGCGTTTCGACAACGCATCCTGGCTCGAATGGGATTGCAATCAGCTACCCAAAACACTTTTTCCAACCACTGGGGATGGTCCCTGAAGTACGTACTCTTTGGCAGTTCTGAGTCGTAACAGTTTGCGGTTTGTGAAAAATCACCATGTTTCATAGGTAAACATGATTGTCCATCATTATTGATCATTCATAAATCCATCATTAACCATTAATCACTCAACATTAACAGCTAAATCCCATGGTACATCTAACTCACAACGGGTCGCCCCGTTGTCAATTGAGGTCCTGACCCAGTTCTTCAAGGCGATCTTGCACCACCCTGTGGAGCTCCGGGAAGCGTCAAACTATATTACATATGTCCGGGTATATTATAATATTACACTAACCTGAATAGTTCGGCCATGAATGGGGATGATTTTCCTAAAATAAACCATGATTCCAGGCTTCGGGAAAACAGATATTATAGATCAATGACAGGAGGGTTTTGTCACCCTTCCACAGCAAGGCGCCAAGGCGCCTCCTCTTTTCATTGATTTCCTTCTTAATCTCAGGCAGAAAGCCTTAGCTGCCAGCAGTCGCCACCGATAAAATCCAGCGGTTGAAGCAATGCGAACGCCAAGCGACGGCGAATGTGTTTGAAGAGAATCCTCAGGGGCAGCTGGGGCAGCTGGGGCAACTGGGAGTGAAAGCCTTGGTATCTAGGGTTGATGTATACAGACTGCAATACAGATACGTCATGATACATCAGTAGACTTCAAAATTCAATGATGCAATATGATATACATAAAATTCCATCAGAGTGTCTCTTCGATCCTCAGGTTAACACCGAGACCATAAAAAGGCTGGCTCAACATTAGGGAAAGTTCCACCACGAGAATTGGATGTTTCAATAGCACGGCAACAATTTTTTCGCTATACAAAAATTCAGTTTCTTCATACCACAACCACGAACACCAGGATACCCATCGTGGGTCATACGACGAAGTCGCCGTGGTCGGGTCGGTGCCCCGCTATGTTCAGCCCCAGCCACTGAGTAAGCTTCGTAATGAGGGTGTCGGTGCCCACCAAGCCTCAGCATCGTCCCAGGGTTGTCCCAGGGTTATCCCAGTTATCCCACGGGAATTCATGGGAATCCATGGGTATGTATACTATATATGGATGTATATATATATATATATATATAAATAAATATATATATATATACTGTATATACTATATATGTATATATATATATGTACTATATAACAACTCAAGCCAATCACTCGTCTTTTCTCTCCACATGCAGCTGGAGTAATGACACGGCCGTTGTAGCCAAAAGTGTCAAAACAACACCCCAGGAAGAAGCAAAGGGTGGTGTGGGTAATTGGGAAGCTTGAGAATGGTGAAAAGGCAGTCGTTGTTACAAAGTCAACAACTCAAGCCAATCACTCATCTTTTCTCTCCACATGCAGCTGGAGTAATGACACGGCCGTTGTAGCCAAAAGTGTCAAAACAACACCCAACTATTTCCTCCGGTTTAAATCCACTGCTTCACCCATTCGTTTCAAACTTGGTTGCTTCTTCCTGGACAAGAATTGGCCAAACGGTTGGTGGCATCTGCATCCTGTCTAAACTCTGTACATGCGCAAGCATCCAAGGAAAAATGGCGGCCCCATCTGAAATCTGTTTCTTTGCATCCTTTGGCAGATGTGGGATAAATTGAATCGCCGACACCTCCTGCACGTATATCTCCATTATTTTATTTGTCAACCACCTGCCTCTCCTGCGCGTGAGGTCGGGGTTGTCTGTCACCAGCATCAGCCAAGAGGATCCTCCAGCACGAAGACTTCCCAAGTCAAGGCCCTTGGAAATACTTCGAGGCAATCGATCCAGGCCATTTGCAGACAAAAGTTTTCGGAACCTTGATCTCATGGTTTGTCCGGAAAAAGGCCACAATCGTTGATGGGAGCACAATCGCCCAAAAGCCAGGTCTATGACAGCCATCAATTGGGGTTGATCAACCTGGTGCCTTGCGGCACGAAATCTTGTTTTCGGTTCATCGATCTGCAGCAGGACAAATTCAGCGGTATACTCGATGTCTCAAGGAAGGACCAGTTGCTTTCGGGTGGCTGTCAAAGCTTCTCCGATCCTAGTGAGACCTCCCCAGGACAGCGCCAAAATTCCTGCTTCCCTTGACCATCCTCAGAAGAATGCTGTAGTAATCATGCTAAGAAGTGCTTGCCAAGGAAGCGCCACGTGATGACTTGGAGGTTCTTGTCTGACCCAGGCATAGGCTAAATCCCACGCCTGTTGCAGCATGCGCCGGACCCTTGGTCTTTTCCCTGAAATCCCGTTGATTGTCTCCGCGTAATGGCCATAAGGCCGTCCTGACAAATACAAAGATCGGCCATACCTCTCAAGCTGTATGTTGAGAAACTCAATGTCCAGCTCTGCGGGTCCAATCAACTGTTCCAGAGAAATCCATCTTCTTGAAGCCACATGTCAAAGTCAGCCAAAAGTTTGTCTCTGTAGACTTGAGTCTTGCCCAAAACCGGTCTCCCTTCCGGAAGGTCTGCAGCGACGCGTAGAGCTGCCCTCCGAACGTCGCCAGGATTTCGAAAGCTCAGCGCAGGGCCATGGCTCACACATGAACCTACCTGAACCTGTAGGACAAGTCCAACGAAAATCCACAGCCTAACAGGGGCACGCACAGACCTTCGACCTGAAGTCCAGACAACACCACACCCGGCCCACTGCGCAACCGTCGTGAAGAGACCGATGGCAAGTTCAAACCAAATCCAAACCAACCAGGTCGAACCGAAGACAAAGGGAGGACCTTCCCCAGGATAACCCAGAGTTGAATCAAAGTCCAACACACGACATGGGACCAGGCGAGAGGCAGACTGGCTGACGTAGGGATAGTGCTTAACACTGAAGTGGGCAAAACGCCAACTGTGTTCAGGACCCAACCAGTCATAAGGAGGCTTCCGAACCAAAGTGAAAAGCCGGACCCAATTTGCAGCCGGACGGGACAGCATGTTGACTTCGGCAAAATCCAAAAGCTCTTCAAGGGAAGCTTCAGGGGGCCATGCTTGCTGGGAAGGCTCTGGAATCAGGTTATCTCTGGTTGGGTGATCAGCTGGATTCAAACGTGTGGGGGCAAACTGGTAGGCAGGGTAGAGACGCCCAGCAACAACGGTAGCCCCTGTCTTTCGCACGCAAGGTCTAAGTCCATAGGACGGGGAACGGCCCTTAGCAAGTGCAGAAAGTCCAACATTTGAGTCCAAGGCAACAACCTGACGAATCCCAGGGGTTGAAAGGGCAAGCCTTTTCATAAGGGCAAGAACAACACGGGTCTCAAGGATGTTGATATGCATAGGTCTCCTCCAAGTCCAAACAGAGACCGGCCTCCATTTAGCGCTGAGCAAAACCTCATTGCAAAGGGGGCTTTCAAGGCCTGCGGTCTGTGGCTCCTTGAAGTCTTCAATCCTGAGCTTTCGCGTCAAGGCGGCATCAAACTGGCATGCAATGGCTTCAGCTAACTCATCTGTGTAGATGGCAGATTTCTTCGTGTACTGACCTTCAATCCTGACATGCTGGTGAGAGCCATCGCATTTTCTGTGTAGCTTCTCCCCATCCATATTGCAGTACAGGAAAACAAACTCTTTGTTATGAATGCTCCCAAACATGCAACCGGCAGTCCAGACTTCATGTGCACGCTGCATTTCCAACAACCTTTGCCACTCCTCCAAACGACGCATCTTGGTTCTGCGGGGTTGTTCGAGAAGTCCAGGACATCCAGAGTCACTTGCCAGGTCTATCAATGCCAGGGAGCGCAAGGCCAAAGTTGTTCCCGTCAAGGTCTTTGGGTCCAAGGGATCATAGCCTCTAGGCTGGTCATAGCCCCGAGACGCCGGATGCTGAGCAGGTGAAAACGTCGTGCAAGGCGGCTCAACCATAAACGCATCCAACAAACCTGATTCCACAAGATGATAAATCCAAGAAATCACCCTGAGATCACTCAAATCAAAGAACCTCGATCTGTCCAAATCAATGACGGGGCCAACTGTCCATCCACAGCGTGACAAAGCTGCTGCAACCTTTCCCGCACCTCCGCAAATCTCCAAGAAATGAAAACGAAGAGCAAGTGGTCTGGGAACTTGGCCAGCTTGAGGGCCCTCTTCATCAGACCAGGGTTCAACAAACGAAGGGTCAAGTTTTTTAAGCAAGGCCTGTGTACGGCTGAGCATTCTTGTGTATCCACCCTTTTTCCTGCCTGATCTCCACAGTGCTCTGGCAGTGTCAGGGGTCACCTCCGCCGCAACAAAAGCTCCCTTCCTGTCAGAGGAGTCCGTGGCAAACACTGTTGAAGACAAAGAAGCCGTAAGATCAGTGGACATGAAGGGGCATAACACCGCAAGCATCACAAGTTCTTGGGCAACTTGGCGGGACAAAGGCAAAACACGTGGGTTGTCTCCACGCCTGTCGCTGTTGTCAACTAGCTTAAAACTTGCGTCCAACAGTGACATCATGGGCCGTCGAAACAGCAGGGAGTGAACCCACCCTCCTATAAGGCATTGATGAAGCTGATCCGTGGTCACACGCAACCTGGCCAGCTCGAGCGAAACATGTGCAAGGGAAAGCCTCTTGGTCATCGGAGAAGCAAGGGTGGCCATGCCCAGCTTCCGAACAGCTTCGGAGGTATCCAGCTCCGCCCCTGTGATTTTTGCTTTGTCGGCACCTACCACATCTTTCTTTGCTGAACCCAGAAGCTTCTGGTCATTGTAAGCTTTCATGGCAACTTGAAAACGCTGGCTAGCAAGTGATGCTTCAGGCCTGGTCGAAACATGTTGAACTGACACAGCATAAAAATCATCAATGACCAAACCGGAAGCGAGGTGCCTACCCTTGAAAAGTCTATCTGCTCTGAGCTCCTCACGGTCATGCAAAAGTCCATGGCTCCTAAGCAGATTCCTATGGGCATCCACGGCAAACTCTACACCAAGGTGGTCACCTTGGGGCACACTGGCAAAACAACCTTGAAACAGGCCTGGCATGTTCTGATGCTTCCGTGGCTTTGGCAAACAGTCGGGCTTGAAAAGGTCTCCATGCTTCAAACGGTCATACCTTGTCCTTTTCAAGTTTCTTTCACACCATGAAGCCAAAGCAAACGTTCCCTCAAGATCTTCTCTGAAAATCGGAGGCCAGAGAGCATTAGTGGCAGCACGTTCTGAGGTGACTTTCATCTGGTGATAAAAATCCTTTCGATCCGACACATAGATGCAAGCCTTGTCGCAAAACGGCCTCAGTTCCAAGTTGGCCAGCATCAGAGCAGGTGGAAGACACTGGGAAGCACCTGGAATGGTGCCCTCAACAAAATTCCTCGACCTACGATCTCCAATCATGCGATCCACATCCAAGTTCTTGTGGCAATTGAAGAACCTCATGGAGAGGTCAGCTTCGCCCTCTGGCAGGAGTTCATCACGCAAGAAAAGCAGACCCTTGGCATCCCAAATCTTCAACAAGCCCTTGACTGCCTGATAATCTTCCTTGTTCAAGTCAGGCGCATCAGGGGTCCTCTGGTTTTCAGTCCATCTCAACGAAGCAGGTTCGCAAAATGCCATCCATAATGAGTCGGACATGTGGAAAGAAGGATCCCACTGAGCACTTCCAGCAATCTTCAGGCGGTCGGGATTCAGGCTGCTATAGGGTGTTAATTCAGGAGCTCTAGTCTTATCGACAGGCACATGCACCAGCGACGCCAGGGACTCTTCGGAACCTTTGAAACCGCGGGAGTAGGATGCACCAGCAAGGCCCTCCCAAGAAACAAAATCACTTAGGTCAGCCAGCTGGGAAATCAAAGAAGTACATCTTCGGCCACTGGGAGGGATTTGGAAAGTATCCTCACAGCTACCGAAAGCCTTGACCACATTCCGAATTCCATCAAGGACTCTCGCCTGAGGAGGAGAGGGCGCCAAAGTCAACTGAGAGAGGGGAGGAAACTTGTAGTCAAAATACCAGAAATTCAAAGCCATCACGGTGATATGAACAGCCTGGTCAAAAGACTTCCTCCGCCTCTCCCTGGACCCCGCACTGCTTGAAACTGTAAAGACTCCTTCCTTAGGCAAGGGGATGGGGAACAAAGCTTTTGCAGAAGCCTCTTCGGGCGTTCTGGTCATGTGGAGAGTCTGCCTCAGGAAATGGGCAAATGGCGTGCAACTGCGGAGCACTTGGCGACACAAGGTAGAAGTCCAACGCAGAAAGGAAAAGGTCTGAAGGGAAGACCAATTAGGGGGGCGGATCTTTGGCCCTAAGTCCAGCGGCCTCACAGGGAAAAGGAAAGTCCAAATTCCAAGAAGCTTGACTGGGCCCTGCACTTGGGCTGATCCGGCGGGAACAAGGGCTCAGCTTTGTGATGCCCGATGTGGCTTGCTTCATGTGGTCTCTGTTGAGCTTTGCTCTCCTTGCGCCTTTGGCTTTCGAGGGTACCTGGGCTGCTTTGGCTTCTTTGTAGAGTCGGCCGCATCCTCCTCCTGCCTCCCGCCTCCTTGAAGAGCCTCCTGTCTCCTGCTGGAGAGGAGATCCAGCTCCTTCACGTAGGCAAGAGCTATGGCACCCCAGTCGGCGGGGCAAAGTGGGCTGAAGGCCCTCAGCCTGGGGTTTGTTGCTATGGGACGGTGTGCAAAGAGCTGCTGGGGGGGGTCTTCCTGAAGTGCTAAGACCCATGCTATCTCCCACTTGCCATTGTCCATTGCACTCTGCTCTATTGCTACCATCGCCAAAGCCAGCATCTCTTGGGCGCCCTTCACATCTCCTAACAGCATCTGGTCTGCTACGTGACCCAAAAGCCACATGGTGAGGCCTTGCTCTCGTTGGTACCCCGTGTACCCTCCCTGTCGCTCCAAGTACTTGGTAAAGAGGGCCTTCTGAGGAAACTCTTCGAGGGCTTGGGGCACTGCTTCTGCGGGCTTGAGACGCCTGTGGGCGTTCTGTGCAACCTTCAAGAAAAAGTCGCTGCGTCTGGCAGCTAGGTCTGAGAGGAGGCGTTCTCGTTTGGCCGAACCCTTCAGAGAGATGCTCGAAGAGGCTGATCCTGACACCCCTAGATCGTGAAGTCCATCCTGGCTCGCCAGATGAGCCACAAGGGTGTTGAGGGCCATTTGCTGCTTCACCAACATCTGTGACACAGTATGTTGTTGCTCCTCGGGGGGAACATCCTCCAACTCCTCCAAGAGTCCCTGGGGCTCGTCCTCTGGCATCTCCTCCACCTTCTGGGGCTTCTGAGGACTCCTCAACTTTGGGGGAGGGCCAACTGCTGCGAGGAACTTGGCAGGAGGGGGAATGACCCTCTTGGGGGAAGGACCTGTCTGACCAAAATCCAACCGATGAGGAGCAGGAGGAGGGGCTGCTGGGCGACGGGACAAGGCTTGCTCCAGACTGTCTTGTCTCTTCTGCATCTCGACTAAGGATGAAGAGAGGGCTGGGATGGACTCGGCAAGGGAAGCCAGCTGTTGAGAGAGGGTCGCAGTGGAGACTCTCTTTGGAACTGTAGCTGCTTTGTGCTTGGCTTTGGCTGTTGCTTGCTTTGGGGCAGCTCTGGGGTTTTCCTGGGGAAGCTCCTCCATAGCTGAGTAGTAGCCTACCCGGCCCTCTTGCTCCTCCTGAATCCAGGCATAAGTCGCGGTCAGCAACTCTTGGGATGAAGGAAAGATATCCACATCTCCTGCCGAGAAACAATGGATCCCTGGCCCTTCGGTGACTGGGTCTAACCGCCGCAGTTTGGGAAGAATGGCAGCATCGAAGTCCACCAGCATGCACTGGAGCTGTGAATCCAAAGGCTTCTCCAGGCCCTCTTCGTCGTCCGCAGCGGCTGTCACCAAAATCTCCTTGACGGGTCCTATCAGAGCCTGAGGCAGGGGAGGATCCACAGGATAAGCCACTTCTGGGGGAAGGGAGCCGGCAGGCAAAGCCATCAGAATGCCAGAGCTTCGAGAGAGCACAGGGATTGCCAAAACCTCCGTGGAAGGGAGAGTTGAGCCCGTCGCCGCATCCACCACCTCCGGGAGCCTCACAACAAAAGTAGGGACTGGTCCTTGGTCGAGAGTTCGGACCTCCTCCAAGCTCTGAAACACTTCCGCAGGTGCATCCATCATTGAGACCTATGTTCAGGAAAATCAACTCCAGCGGCCAGGCAATACACCTTTCCCTCTGCCAGCGAGGGGAATGAGTGAGAGACAGATTCTGGAGTGAACCTGGGGATGAGCTGGAAGTATTCCGCAGAGGTACATACCCTGGTTGGGCGAGAGACACTGGGGGCCCGCAAGATGATGTAGACAGTGGGCCTCTTGTCGAGCTTTGGGGTAGGCCGGGGACGGTCGATCTGACCGGTGAGAGTGGCCTTTGCCCACAAGCCAGCTTCCCAAGCTCTCTGGGTCCTGGCTCTCTTCTCCTCAGGGGGGCACTGCAAGGCGGCACAGATTTGATGACAAGCAGGAGGGGCAGCAGTAAGAAGCTGAGCAACCTCGTCGTGGCTCGAAGTGCGGGAAGCTGAAGGTCCAGAGGAGGCCCCAGCGGAAAAAGCAGAGATAGCAGATGCCTCTAAGTCCAATTCCAATGAGGCTACTGTCACAGGGGCCTCAGGGCCAGCAATGGCAGAGGATACGGCCTCAGCTCCGTTCAGGGCAGCCTCGAGACTGCTGGCAATTGCCCGAAGGCTAGCAACCGCGCTCCTAATCGCGTTGACCAGGATGGAGCGGGCGCTCATACAGATAGGCAAGGAGCCTAGATGGAGCCCTGGGGCGATGAGAGGATTGAGGTGGAGATGGAGTGACAGAAGAGTTATGGAAAAACCAGAAGGACAGGTAAAATCCAAAACCCAAAGTCAACACCACCCCAAGACACAGGCCGGAAAGGAACAGGGCCAACAGGTAGGGAAGGGATGCACCACAGTGAGCCGGGCAAACCAAACCAAACCAAGAAGTACCTGAACCAAAGGCCACAACCCTCAACACCTCGTCGAACCAGGGGGGCATGAAGCTTGAGAATGGTGAAAAGGCAGTCGTTGTTACAAAGTCATGGATGTATATATATATATGGTATATGAATCCCTATGAAAATGGATTAATGATCATGAATGACCATCCAAAAAAAAACGGGGACCATCTTTTACCGATCTGCTTCGCAGAAATTAGCCGCAGCTGTACCCCTGGCCTGGAGGCAGCTTGTTGTAAAGCCGATGATTGTCGAACCACTCCCTGCAACACCGGCAGTAAGATCAGGAAGATCCGTTTGCACTTTGGTTGGTCGAGATATGTCGAGATGTAGAAATCAGCTGGTCACACTTCAACCCCATAAATAAGTCAAAATGTTGCATCACTGGCATCAAGAACTCCGCATGATAGTAGCGAAACTGGGACAGCTGTCATCGCCGCAATGAACGCAGGAGCCTTTCTTCCTTTAAGGAGACCTTCACTGGTTTGTTGCTGGTGATGTCCTTCGAACGGAACAATTCACACTGACTGCGCCGGTTGGACATTGAACATTTTAACTGGAAAGTGTCCTTCCAAATCCAGCTCTAGATTCCTGGGGCATTTGCATGATACAAACCTAGAAACTGATTCTAAATTCCAAACCTTCAGTTTTTTGGCCATGAACCTATGTCCCTTCTCTCCCATTTGCTCATTCCCGCCACCCCAGAGTTCATGCTCAGAACACTCTCCCCTCACCAGTGTTCTCCTGCTGGTTTCGCATTTTCACACCTACATATCCCAGACCTCGTGGTGCAGCCATACAGTCAGCAAAACTTGCGCTTCAGACAGGCTCCCCCGAGGTTCAATCTGCCCCCACGCATCATGCTGTTTTGCTGTTTCTCTGTTTCAATGTAGCCTTGTATATCCAGAATCCACCGACTCACCCATCATGATGAGCATGGTCTGGCTATGGTCAGCTCCACCAGACCCCAATCGAGGCTTCAACGAAGTGGGATATCTTCCCCTCGTAGCCTCGGAAGTGGCGGAGGCTCACGACGAGTTGCTACCTGGCTCTGAAAACCTGTGTTTCTTACAGCCCCCGCATAGGACAGGTGCTGTCAAAATAACTGCACTCTGCTGCCTAATTTCCAGGACAACGTGGATACTGAGCTGCAGCTATGGTCATTGCTGATTCACCATCACCTGTTGAATGAATTGGATTCGACCCAAGCACTTGGATTTCAGTAGTGAACATAGTTCAAGTTGGCACAGAAACCAACGACAATGCTGACCGGCAAATCTCCAACGCCTCACAGCACTTGAGGCCAGTGACATCTTGACGGCATCTGTGCCTTGATCCATGATGTCAATCTTGGTAATGACTCCAATGGACCTTCCAGGGATGATGAGGTGCCATCTGGTGCAGCTTTCGTTGTTGAACAACGAAGAAATCCAGGTTCCATGGGAAACCCAAGTTGTTTTCTGGGTAGTTTGGGACATATCATAACATATCCATGCCGTTCAGAGGATGATTTTGGGGGAAGACATCCATGTGCTGAAAAAAATATACTTAAGCCACTTGTCAATGAGCACAGGATCCTCCTGATGCACTCTGATTCATCAAAAGCAGAAAACTTAAAAGATACAGCGCCTCACCCCGTTCGGGTCAACTTGCCGGGCCAGTTGAAGCGCATCCGACACAGACATGTCCTCCAGGATTTCGAGGATCGAGTCTGATTTCACAGAAAACCAACGGGATATTTCAGTGGGGTTTTGAGAAATGCCATGGCATTTGCTGAAAAAAATATAAAAAAATGGGAGAACCTCATGAGAACATGGGATGGGAATGCATTTCATGTTCTCGTTTCATCTCATTTCTGTGCTCTAACATGCTCTAACTATGAAACGTGGGAAAACAGCTCGAGGCAACCACACGTGCAACCGGCATTGCACCATCCTGATTGGCAGGTACCACGCACAGGATGATAGTGCGTGGATCCTGGCGGATCACTGTCCAAAACCGCGGAGCATACTACAGGAGTTCTTTACAGATTTTACAGTGCACAACTTGCCCCTGTTTCCAAAGGTATGTGTGCAAATATATCATTCGGGTCCAAAAAAAAGGTGCCCAGGTCCAAAAAAACATGCATCCCTCATTCATCTATGTGGAAATCCATACATCTGCAACTTGTCAGGACATCCCTTGGACGTTGTGTCCTTGATGTAGTGCAACGTCATGTCTCGAGTGATCTTTTCAATGTCCTCCACCTGGGCCGTGGCCATCGGTCGCCACGCCAAGTGAACCGAGGCAGGGGCCCCCATCGCCTGGTCGCTGCCCTTCAAAGGTACCCGAGTCACACCGGGCCTGGAATGCGACTGGGAGTGGGGAGGGAGCTAGTCGGGAGTTGATGAGCTTGAATGGGGATTTCATGAGGAGTTAATGAGGATTTCATGGGAATTTCATGAGATTCAATAGGGACATAAAACCAAATATATAACCGGAGTGGCTTCGGGTGTCACATTGATTGAGGCCCACTTGACCCACTCGAATAATCAAGTAGTTTCACCTCGAAACCCACTGGGCTCACCCTACAAATCGATCAAGGTGAGATCAGGTGCACCAGTAGCATAGACCGTCAGCACGATGGGATCGTTGACGATGCCTTTGTTCCTCGCAGCTGAGGGTTTGGCTAGTTTGGCTTACACATGCGTTTAACATCTTTTAATCCCCACAAGCGGGCTGCAACGATTTGGGGATACCAGCAAGTCCAAATCATCTGCAACATCAACGATGTCTTTTACGAAAATGCTGTCGACCAGTAGAAAATCAAAGAGTCACACCAATCCATGAAAAATAATGAATTCAATAATTCAATATATCATACAATACTATTATCCGCCGACCCCGGCCTTCGCCAAGGCCGGGGCGGCGCCTGGGACCACCGCAGGTGTGGAACTTTTCCAACACGCCCAGCACGCAAAAGCTACCACAAGGCCACAGCAATGGCTCAAGGGCACCTTCCGGCCGCAGCAATGGCTTCTTATAGGCGTTCAAGGCTGCCGTTTGCCAGGCCTCAAACCCTCCAAAACCCTCCAAACGCTCCAAAAGTTCGCATAGTCCCGCAGGGACAAGGTCCCCCACCAAGCCCAACACGCGCCACTCCCGCACGCAAAAGCCACCACAAGGCCACAGCAATGGCTCAAGGGTACCTTCCGGCCGCAGCAATGGCTTCTTATAGGCGTTCAAGGCTGCCGTTTGCCAGGCCTCAAACCCTCCAAAACCCTCCAAACGCTCCAAAAGTTCGCATAGCTCCGAAGGGACAAGGTACCCCAACAAGCCCAACACGCGCCACTCCCGCACGCAAAAGCCACCACAAGGCCACAGCAATGGCTCAAGGGCACCTTCCGGCCGCAGCAATGGCTTCTTATAGGCGTTCAAGGCTGCCGTTTACCAGGCCTCAAACTCTCTCCAAAACCCCTCCAAACGCTCCAAAAGTTCGCATAGCTCCGCAGGGACAAGGTACCCCAACAAGCCCAACACGCGCCACTCCCGCACGCAATCAAACCCTCCAAAAGCCTCCAAACGCTCCAAAAGTTCGCATAGCTCCGCAGGGACAAGGTACCCCAACAAGCCCAACACGCGCCACTCCCGCACGCAAAAGCCACCACAAGGCCACAGCAATGGCTCAAGGGCACCTTCCGGCCGCAGCAATGGCTTCTTATAGGCGTTCAAGGCTGCCGTTTGCGCAGGCCTCAAACCCTCCAAAACCCTCCAAACGCTCCAAAAGTTCGCATAGTTCCGCAGGGACAAGGTACCCCAACAAGCCCAACACGCGCCACTCCCGCACGCAAAAGCCACCACAAGGCCACAGCAATGGCTCAAGGGCACCTTCCGGCCGCAGCAATGGCTTCTTATAGGCGTTCAAGGCTGCCGTTTGCCAGGCCTCAAACCCTCCAAACCCCTCCAAACGCTCCAAAACCCTCCAAACGCTCCAAAAGTTCGCATAGCTCCTCAAGGGCACCTTCCGGCCGCAGCAATGGCTTCTTATAGGCGTTCAAGGCTCCGTTTGCCAGGCCTCAAACCCTCCAAAACCCTCCAAACGCTCCAAAAGTTCGCATAGCTCCGCAGGGACAAGGTACCCCAACAAGCCCAACACGCGCCACTCCCGCACGCAAAAGCCACCACAAGGCCACAGCAATGGCTCAAGGGCACCTTCCGGCCGCAGCAATGGCTTCCTATAGGCGTTCAAGGCTGCCGTTTGCCAGGCCTCAAACCCTCCAAAACCCTCCAAACGCTCCAAAAGTTCGCATAGCTCCGCAGGGACAAGGTACCCCAACAAGCCTAACCAAACCCTCCAAAACCCTCCAAACGCAAGGGCACCTTCCGGCCGCAGCAATGGCTTCTTATAGGCGTTCAAGGCTGCCGTTGGCCAGGCCTCAAACCCTCCAAAACCCCCCAAACGCTCCAAAAGTTCGCATAGCTCCGCAGGGACAAGGTACCCCAACAAGCCCAACACGCGCCACTCCCGCACGCAAAAGCCACCACAAGGCCACAGCAATGGCTCAAGGGCACCTTCCGGCCGCAGCAATGGCTTCTTATAGGCGCTCAAGGCTGCCGTTTGCCAGGCCTCAAACCCTCCAAAACCCTCCAAACGCTCCAAAAGTTCGCATAGCTCCGCAGGACAAGGTGACCCAAACAAGCCAAACACGCGCCCACTCACGCACGCAAAAAGCTACCACCATAGGCCACTAGCAATGGCTCAAGGGCACCTTCGGCCGCAGAAATTTTTTGGCTTATTCAAGGGATTCAGGTTTCTGCACGTTTGCCAGGCCTATTCAAACCCTTCTACAACCCTCCAAAACCCTCCAAACGCTCCAAAAACCCTCCAAACGCTCCAAAAGTTCGCATAGCTCCGCAGGGACAAGGTACCCCAACAAGCCCAACACGCGCCACTCCCGCACGCAAAAGCCACCACAAGGCCACAGCAATGGCTCAAGGGCACCTTCCGGCCGCAGCAATGGCCTCTTATAGGCGTTCAAGGCTGCCGTTTGCCAGGCCTCAAACCCTCCAAAACCCTCCAAACGCTCCAAAAGTTCGCATAGCTCCGCAGGGACAAGGTCCCCCAACAAGCCCAACACGCGCCACTTCCGCACGCAAAAGCCACCACAAGGCCACAGCAATGGCTCAAGGGCACCTTCCGGCCGCAGCAATGGCTTCTTATAGGCGTTCAAGGCTGCCGTTTGCCACGCCTCAAACCCTCCAAACGCTCCAAAACCCTCCAAACGCT
>CAMXCT020001377.1:0-55721 GCA_947184155.2 Cladocopium goreaui | reverse complement strand
CCAATTAATGGACAGATATTTTCAGATATTTTCCCCATAATTTCCAGACAAAATCCAAATTAAACTAAACTCAAATTAAACTCAATAATATCGGGGTTCCTTAAAGTTGAGGATCCCCAAAACCATAGGTTTCAATATTAAAATATATTAAAATGGTCTAATGACTTGGATGATTTGGGTGTACCCCCAAAACTTAGGAAACCTCCAAATCGATAATTCCCATTGCAGATCCTGTCCCCCAAGGCACGGTGATGAGTTGTCGTAAATTTTCATACAGCGATGACATGGCAACGCGGTGGGATGTCTCGTTGGTCTTTAAACCCCGAAAATTGGTTGTAAACAGCACGAATGTGTGAAAAGTTCATGGATTACTTGTTGGTAAGAGTGCGAATCAGGCACTGTAGGATGATATTTGTCTTGCAACCCAAATCAGTGAGCACGAGATCATTCCTGGAACCAATTTTCATCGATTCGGTTTCAAAAACTGCTTGGAAAACTGACCCCAAGAGGTTCGGCTGCATCATTTGAAAAAACATTGGAGCACACGTAGATTTCGTTTGTTTCAAAGATGTGTGCAATGGGTGTCTTCGATATTGCCGGTTGTTTTTGCATTGATCTGAGTAACAACAGCTCGCATGTGCAGTGATGGTGTCCCGTGGCTTTTGTTTTTGTGGACAATGGAACCATGACAAAATTTAAAGGGGGCAAAATCATATGTATGTAGTGGATTGTAGTGGTCGAAACTGTCCAATAGTTCTTAGGCCAAAGGTGAAACCACCGGCGTTCTGGTTTACCTGTTTGCGGTAAAAAATGCGTTTTAGAAACTGCTCCTTGATGCAAAATGTCTGCCCGAACACTTCTTGGTGGCGCACATGCAAAGACTGCTAACTGCAACAGGTATATTTATGCTATTGGAACTGCAACACACATGCGGAAATTATCTTCACCTCGCCCCGTTACAACATTTGCATTAGTATCGCGCAATTCAAAGGAAAATGCTAGAAGCAACAAGTGAACTGATGCCGATGGGGCACTCTTTGGTGTGCCACTGTGAGTGGGCTCCACAAATTTCCACACTCCTCCTTTGTGGCTTGAGCGTGGCTCATTCCACAACTCCATAAATTTTCACCTCTCAACGCAAATTTCAGCTCTGCTGTCTGATTCTGCATCATCCAGTGAAAACATTTTCGAATTCCATCTCTCAAACCATCAAGCTCTGTATGTCTTCGACATAAAGCTTAAATCTGTCTCGACGTTCGTCATCTCCTCTGTTACGGTGAAAACGGTATAGCCTCTGGAATATGTTTCTGATTTCATTTGAAATCCTTGTACTGAATCCCTCTGGTGGATCTCCTGCAGAGGAATCTAGCGCCAGGCAAATTGCCTGCTGAATGTTGCTAGCTTCATGCCAGCGTTCTGCTGCAAGAGTTTGGTTCTGATCTGCTCTCAAGTTCTGTAAGAGGGTTTCCATTCCAGTAGGTTTATTGAATTGATTATCCTCCACGTCTGTTGTTGGACTTTCCTCTTCTCCTCCTTCATGATCTTCTTGCTGATGTACAGTTGGGTCAGTTGAATCTGCACGGTTTCTATGATTCCAAAGCGCCAAGTTTCCTCTCTCTTGCGTCAGCATATGTCGATACTGCTCGGCTGTCAGTTTGGCGTTCCTGACAAAACCACCTATCTCCATCAATCCATACCTCACGCAATTTGAGGTTTCCTCCAGAGCATTGAAACCTTCAATAGTTTCTTGTTCAAAACCTGTCTGTCTAGCCATCACCGTGTCAACTCTGTTTGACGCGTCTGTTGCCAAAGCGTTGCAATCTTCCATTTTTCCATTCAAATCAGCTGCATACTCATAGTGATCGGCTAACTGGATCTGGGTTTGCTCCAACTCGTTTGAAACACCCAACACTTGATATTCCAGCTTCTTGACTTTTCCATCAATCCACTTCCATGCTCTGAATACCAGCTTTGGAAACACAGTACCAATGCAAATCACCAAAACCGCAATTGCAAATGAAAACCATGATGTGTCCTTGGTCTCATTGTCCATGTTTGCGCATGGTGACTGCGCCATTGCCGCAACCGGTCCTGCTGACTCAAGACCCCCAGCAACTCCCATGGCAATACTCATGCGTAAAATAGTTTTGGAAATTCTTTTCAACTGTTGGGAATTCAATCTCTTCTCATCTTGGATTGCATGCTCGTTTGCTCCAACCCTTGAAAAGTCTGCAATGAAAACCAGTTCACATTCATATACCAAATAGAACAACCTCTGTCTGCTCAAAGCTTTCGTCCCAATGCCTGCCACGTTGAAAGTAGTTGGAACCTGTCGAAGTTTGAAGCTATTGTCAGCTGTTTTCTCCTGTATCCATAACAGTTTCCCTGACAGATGCCTCACCTTACCTGACCCCTGCCTGCTTGCCAATTGCCTTGCTGAGCTTGAGTCGGTAAACTGAAAATGTTCCAAAGGTTCATTCAACACAAAAGCAGCACATGCCTTGATGAATATCCCATCGCAAACGCAGCTAACCAAACTGTGAAGTTCACTTTCACATGAGCTAAGTGATACAACCCATTGACTTCGGCTGCTTGAATACATGAAACATCCATTGATGAAATGTATCCCACATGATGTTGAGCGGCGTGTCTGCTTGTTTGCACTCCAATCGGCATCGCTGAAGCTCTCAAGTACCCATCGGCACTGTCCACCAGAAATAATCTTTCCTTGACCATCTTCAGGAAATGGCAAGTGCAAACCAATGTCTCCCACAGCTTTCATGAATCCTACCATCTTGCGTAGGCGTGCAAGTGAAGTCAAAGTGGGAGCACTCATGTATGACGCCAGCTCCTTTATGGTATACATCAAATCCGGTCTTTCACGACCTGCATACAGACATAAGCCCACAACTGAGCGATATCCCTTGGAATCCTTCTCTGAAAGTCTTTGAGAATTGTCAGGCAACTGGATACTTGCATCGCATGGAACCTTCTGTGATCGTGCCTGTCCAAACATCCTCTCAAACAAAGAAACCACCTTGTCCACAGTGGTACTCGGGGCCAAGACTAGGCCATCTTCGACCTCCATGATTTTCCTTCTCAGGAAGGTGATGTTTGATCCTGGGCCTTTCAGCTCATCATGACTCACTGAAAATCTCTCTTTCATCTTCTTCAGAAAAACGTTGTTCCAGAAAGATTTCAATCCCACAAAAAGGATATCGTCAACATGTATCATGATCGTGGCCTCAGGTGTTCTTGCCAAGCATGGTTGCTCCGGGCAAAACTCAAAGTTCATGCTTTCCATCAAGAATGATTTCAAACACAAAAACCATTGTTTTGCTCCAAGACGTTGACCTGGAAGATTTCTCTTTATGATGAAAGGCTGTCCCTTCAAAACCACACTTACTGGATTGTCTTGTTCAACCTGCAGAAAGGCATCACGCACATCCAAGCTTCCCATCACAACATCGTAGTCCTCCTTGCATGCTGTTTCACAAATTTTGCTTTTCATTCCAAGATATTTCAACTGCAGAAGGTTTGCTGTGTGGGTTCCAGTGGCAGGACTGAAAGTGTCCAATCTTTTCGTTGTTGCAAACTCACGTGCCACCAGTCTGGATCTGCGCATCCATCTTTTCCTTTCACTTTCACCTTCTCCATAAGACTTCAAGCGTCAATCTCTGACCATTTTTGTAGTCAAAGAACCTGTGACATCTCCTTGAAACTCCGATTGTGGCACCAAAACCTGCATGTTGCACAAACGTTCAATCTCCACCTTATCTGCAAGGTCATCAATCCATTTTTCTGGACTGCCAGGCGCGGGTTGATCTACTGGAGCGTCTGACCACAAATCTTCTGGAACTCCAGTCAGCACCACCGTATCTTCACCAAGCCAGTCTTCATCTTCTTCAGCTGATTGCTCAAGATTCAAATCTGTCTCATAGTCATCCATGTGAAATACTCTTTATAGGCAATCTTGACAGCACACAATCTCTGCTCGTATTCAGCTTGTAACCTGGCAATGCGCTGTCTCTTTGATTCATCCAAACGTTGCCTCTTCGAAGAGTCCTCATCAGAGGGTTCTGCTGCTCGAGATGTTGCGGGCTCTCGAGGGCTTTCAATCTCGATGTAATCCCTGGGTGGTGTCACCGGCACTGCAAGACCTGGATCCTCTGGCATGTCATCTGCCGTATTGGTCAAAGGTGGAGTCTCTGCTGTCACATGGATTGATCCACTAGGCAATGCAGGACCATCATCGTCCACAACCTGCATGCCTTCCAGTTCACCTGCAACTCCTTCACCAAGTTTCTCACGCAAAGCCAAACTGAGTGGGTCATTGGCTGACATGTGCAACTGCTCCTCCTGCGCTTTCTGTTCATCAATTGCATATTGAATCACTGCTTCAGCATCTTTGTCATGCAATGCACTTTCTTCAATTGGTCCCAGAGGCACCTCAAACGCAACTGACTTGGGCACTGGCTTTCTCATAGGTGGCAAGATTCTTGCTCCAAACCCAGCTTTGTATTGCCATGAAAAACACCGACAATGCAAATAATACGCCATGTGACTTCTCCATTCAGTGTTGATTCTGCGCACGCTTCTTGTAAGGAGAATTGATTGTCCATCAAATGCCACATAGCTGTTTTGAATGTCAGCTTTTCCCAGAAATACCATCCTTTTCCATTTGGCAGTCGCTTTTGTGGTTGGAATTACATAGCCAAAAATTGGCTCCCCAACTTCGCACAATTCACCAGCATATGTTCGACCAGAAGCCAGCTCGTAGGGTGTTGCACCTCTGATAACTGAAAACCTTGAAATAAGCCATGCTGAATGTCTCAGGGCCCAACTCCAAATTGCGATCGATGTCCCAAGCTGAATCCCAAGTCTTCCATGAACATGATGCATCAACGTACATGCCAAAGCTCTGACTCTGCCAACAGCGTTCTCTGCAAGGCTGTTGCCACCTTTGTCGTATGCCACAGAGCTACTTTCACGTGTCTTAAGGCCCATGCCTTGACGTGTCTTCAGCACCAAGCGTTTCAGTTGCAGTATTGAAGGTTCATTGTCGCAATGCAAAATCACTTCTGAATGCCCTAACATCTGCACAAATTTGATGATCTCCCTGTTTGCATGATCCAACTGTGATTTCCCTTCCAAAGGAATGCATGACACAAATCCTGTATGGCTGTCCACCACTACCAATGCAGTTATTGTATCGGGATTGCCCGAATCACATTTTGTGAAGAAGTAGTCAAAGGATATGGTGGGCACTGCTCCTGCATGCGACTCACCTGAACGTTCATGGCGGTCAGAACGTGCCCTGTGCGCAAGACATGAGGGGCACCACTGCTTGTATGGCACATGTGTCAACCTGTGTTGTGACTGCTCATACTCACTAGGTACTTCTGCAGAAACTGGTGCAAGTGGATGTCGTTCCTGCTGTTCAAATGCCTCTTTTGCTGCCGCCATCACTGACTCCAACTTAAGCTTCTTTGAATGTTCAATCAAACGTTTGAAACACTTCTGTTTTGACCCTGAGCTTGAAATCCCATAGAATGAGCACCCAGCACGTAGCGTGGCTAACGAACTGGATTCCCTGAGAACAGTTCCATTGACGCAAACCTCATCCTCTGCAATCGGCTGCACAACAATTTGACCCTCAGGAACATCTCTCCCTTCAATGGGAGGCTCAGCATCCATCACATCAATGTCATGATCTGCATCTGCTTCAACAGGAAAAACTTCATCTGGCTCATCAACCAATGAAAATCCCATTGCATGTGGATCCTTTTCTGACTCCGTGATGATCGTGATAATGTTTCTGCGTCCAGCCATGTCATGAAACTGAGCATCCAACTGCACAAGGCCCTCAAGCATTTCACAGAGTTCCATCACATATCACCTTTTGTTGTTTCCTTCAACCAACGTTGTCCTGTAAAAACGTCCATCCAAATCTGGTCTCACAAGCAATGGATCTTGGTGGTGATCTGCATAATGGCGCCCAATGCCACAACCGTTTGAATCCAACTGCCAGCCTACTGAGCCATTGACGATGCTCTCATCAACTGCTGCCTGGATGGCCCTGACATGAAAACTGCCTGGAGACATGCAATGTTCAGTCAAGACTCTGATGCTGCCATGCAAAACCATTGATTTGTTCTGCAACTCTAAGGGAACTGCCGCGCCTGCTGTGCTATGAACAAGCATCTGTTGGCTGCCATCAATGCCCCAACCGTTCTCAAGCATTTTCCCAAAACTCAATATTGGTTGAGACACCCTGTCTGAAATAGCAACCGTTTCACGCAGCAAAATGACACGTCCAGTCATGTCCCTCAAAGCTATCTCCATGTCCTTTGTGGCTTCAATTGGAATTTCAACTCCCTGTGCATCAACCAGGCGTCCAACTGAGGCTACAGCAGGCGTTCCTTTCTCCAACAAGCTAGATGGAAAGATTGAGGCGTCTGCCCCACTGTCCAACAAGATATCATGCAGCTCTTCCAAACGCTCATTGGCCATGCTATCATGTGAAATTGTACGCACAGCACCACTGAAAAAACTTTCATCACAAGCGTCCTTCAAAGAGTCACCAATGTAATGGTAAATTGCATGAACACTTCCATGAAAATTGGCAGGGCTTGAATCACGCATGTCAAACACCAATCCATTGTCACTTGAACCAGTTGGCAACTCACAAATCCTTGCAACCTTGTACTGAGTCGACGACGATGGAGGCACTGGATGCTGTTGTTGAGAAACACTGGACATCACACCAAGTGAAGAGGATGGTGATCCTTGAACTGCCGTGGAACCTGCAGCTGCTTCTGAACCAACCTGTCTCACCTGACCAGAATGCCAGCAGTCTTTAGCCATGTGACCAGTGCGTCCACATACGTAACATGTTCTTGAGTCTCCTTTTCCTTTGCCCTTGGATCGATCGTTTTGCAAACTGACGTTTCCCTTTGAACCCTTCTGATTCTGATCTGAAGGCTTTCCTTTTCCTTTCCCATCTTTGTTCTTTCCTTTTCCTTTTGACTTTCCCTTTGAATTGTCTTTTGATTTTCCCTTTGAACCTTTTGACTTGCCCTTGGACTGCACACGGTCTATTTCCACTGGAACTGGACCTTCAGCAGCACTCATTGCACTGTCTGTTCCCAGCACCATCTGTTCAGACCATTTTGTAGTGCTTGAATCGTAGAGCAAAACCATCTCACGCACCTTTGCATATGTGGTCGATTCATTGACCTGAAGTTGCAACCATACCTTCAGCTGTCCAGTCAGTGATCTCATCAAGATGGCCGTCTTGAGATCTTCATTGAGTTTTGTCCCAAGCTTCTCATACTCTGCAAAGGCATGCTCCAAGCGCAACAACTGCTGCATCAAAGAAAGCTTACCTGTAAACGCAGGCCAATTCATGATGACATTCAAAAGCCCCATGCTTCTGTTCTTTGAAACCGGCTCATTCTGCTGAACCAACATCCTGTATGCTTCAAGTCCGTTTGAACCTGTCACATTTCTAGCCACCAGCAAAGGCCTCTGACGAAGCAATGATGAAAGAAGGCTGTACAGAAAGTGATTTCTCTGCCTCTCTGTATCTGTAAAATCCACAGGATCAACAGCTTGATTGGGGTTTGCACGCAGTTGTTCAATGTCATCTGCAAACTTGGCATCTATGGAGGCTACGTACTGCTCGAATGCCCATGACCATTCACGCCATGCAGCTATTTCACTTTCTCTATTGGTATGCTCAAACGTTGGTGGCTTTGGCAACAGTCTCCACCATTGCTTGCTATCATCAGTTGAAGTTCTGGTGACGCCTTCAACTGCTCTAGTAGCTGCTTGAGCAGCTAGGGCAGCTGCTTCAGCTGCTTGTACCATACGTCGAGCAACCTCCATGCCATCAGTTGCTGCTGCAGCTGGTGATCCACCTGCAGAAGGACTACCCACCTGTGGTGAATCCATGCCCCAAATCTCAGCCTCCTCCTCAAACAAATTGTCAAAGGAAAATCAAATCTCACACTTTCGCTTTGCTGCAAATTCAGTGCCAACGCCAGGAGAAAAAACTGTACCCACAATCCAGCACCTGTATTTTCCAGAACCTGTGTTTAGACCTTAGGTCTACCAGTATATATCCAGAATTCCAGTGTTTGCCAGTTGTATTCTAAAATCCCAGCTATCGTCCAAATGCAGCTACCTGCAGAAAGGTTCAGCACCAGGAAAGCGTCTGCCCGCAAGCGGGCTCCGCTACTATGCAAAGACTCAGTCGAAAACGCTGCCGTCTGTTTTCACTCGTGCCAAAAGGGTCTCACAAGTTTCAACTGCACATGCTGTTCATGCCAGTCTATGAAGTGAAATGACAAATGCAACTCTCTTATCGATTTGTGCGTGTCATCCTGGCACATGTGAGTGGGCTCCACAAATTTCCACAGAAAAGAAAACAGCTAATCCTCAGCTCTCATAGCTGAAACAGAACATCAACTTGCAAAGTGGACATGATCCGTCAAAATTGGTTTTAGCCTCCATTGCTGTTTTCAATCTCTGACGTTTTTCACCTCCAAAGTGCATCAACACCCACAAGTCAGGGTCTGACACTTCACCCTGTGAGGGGTTATCGTTTTGTGACCTCAGCTTCTGCTTCCACGTGTTCATCTAAAAATTCTTCTGAACTTGCAGGTGGGTATGTTTCTCCACGTCCAAGGGCGTTTGCAACCATATCCACGTTTGCGCTAAACCCTGTGTTGAATCCGGCACCATGCTGCAATGCCTTGATGAAATTGCAGGCAAGCTGTGAATCAGCAAGACTGGTTGGAGCGTTGCTGCGTATAAAGTTGGGTGATCCTTCATCACGGTTGATGTCACTCATGTTGGCCAGAGTACGCCTTGCAGAAATTTTGAAACCTTCAACCGGAGAATTCAATGCAGCTCGCGGTCCAGGTCTGTCGCACTGGTCCATGTCACAGTGACCAGGTGTCTTCTTTCCTTGCAACTCCAAAAGAGTGCACATCTGTTGGACATGTTTGTGATGGGTTTGGATTGCAAATCTGAAATCGTGCTGTAGCACCATCCTGCGCTTCAAGAAATGCACCTCATCGCCCGGTTTCTCCATCAGTTGCGTTGGCACCTCGTAGTTGGCCTTCAGGCATGTCAACAATTTTTTGAAGACAAAGTCACGGCGTCCCATTGCAAGGATATCATCAACATGGCAGTGGGTCAAAACCTTGTACCCCTGGTGAACATCAAAATAGCTGGTAAATGGATAATTATCCCTCTAAAAATGGTATTAATAGGTATTGATTCATAGCCACATGTATCAACACAAAGCAACTGTTGTCACTGACTTGAAGATGCATGGGCATAGGATGTGTGGTGACATACCAAGCTCAGATTTCATCAACTGGGTGATGTCGCGGTGCCACAAATGACTACCATCACGCTGACCAAGGAGCACTCTGCCGAGGCCGTGTGCTGTGATCTGCCCAGCAGCCAACAGGCAGTTGACTATGGTAGGTGTCTGTTGTTTCACCGTCAAAAAAGGCGTCTTTCCCGTCAATGCTGCTGTCCCCATGTTCCATCATCTCAAAACACATCGTTGGCAACAATCGAGGCACAATTGCATTGCTGGCAGGTGAGAACAAGAGTCTCTTTCGGCATCCATCCAAGTAAACTCTCTTGCAACCAAACATGAGCGACGAAGCCAACTTGGTTGGCCTGAGCCATCAAGTTTCTCCACCCATGTTTTCACAGAACGTGTGGAGAGAACATGTGAATCTGCAGGCATGTCGGAGGCATCTGTGATTGGCCAGACGCTTGATCTTAATGGCATCTGCAATTGCGTCCAAGCATTGTAACTCATCAGAATTTCCATTGGGCTCATGTTTGTTGAAAGGGAACATGAGCTGCTTTAAACTTGTATCATCACTAAGTTCCTCACCATCAAAGATCTCACCCTTGCTGAAGTTCAGTTATAAAAAATTTTTCTAGTTCATCATCATTGAAAACAAAGTTCACAAGTTCTGTTTCACGCGTGTAACTTGATTCAGGCGCTTTTGGTAAGTTTCATGATCCAGTTTGGGTGTCTTTGGAGCGTGCTCACCACCCTCCAAATCATCGACAAAGAAAGGGTGCTCCAAGTGCATCTGCAAACTTCACACGCTTATATGTATTTTATCATCTGGTGATCTTTCTGGGCGCTTGAGACCATGGCTACCTGCAGCTTTGACGTCAACTGATGAACTTGCTGGTTCAACATGATCTGGAACTTCGGACGAAAAACATTTTTTTGGCGCCATGTGCTGATTGGTTCCAGGCCCAGTCACGCGGAACATGCATGGAAAATTTTGAATCACACACAAAAACAAAACGTGATCCAGCGAATCACTTGTCAGGCAGCTCATAATCTCTCTCACCCAGGCCAGGAAAGGGAGAATGAGCCCTCCGGAAGCACAAACAAGACACAAAAGCTGGATTACTAACCAACATATTGTTGGGTGAAAAGTACTCCCTGCGAAGAATTTCTAATTATGGGCAAGAGACACAGTACAGAAGGTAAAGTTCATCCTGAGCGCAATGCAGTCCTGACATAACTACTCGGTTGTAATTGCAGCACATCCACAGAGCAGTATGAGCCCAGGAAGCTGGCACAACGGTGTACGCGCAGATGTAAATGCAGAAAGAAGTCATTCGATTGCCGATGACCATAGCCGACTAACATCCAAAGGTCCTCCTGTGAGAAAACGCGCCTAAACGAACTGTACCCAAAGCAGGGAATATCACTACATACAAGCACCCCACCCAGCACGGCAGTGTGCTTGGTGAGGGAAATCAGAACAGATTAGAACCCCAGACAATACAGTGCGCTGAGGGAAACATCCATAAGATAAATGAATTAGTGTCGGGGGTACCAAGGTAGTAGCAGCCAGGTCGTAAGGAACTTCACCGCGACTAAAGGGGGCATACAGTCTCGCGACCAACAAAATTGAATTTCGCATCCAGACAGACTGGCGGGATGTTCGTCACCCGACGGGAGAACTGACCGGCAGCAGCATTGAAGCACTCAACGCCCACTTGCAAGCACAATAAAGAAAATGCCGACGCACGTAATCAGAGAAAGTATACACTGCATCCCAAGAGTCGTGTTCGCTCCAACGTTCCGCCAGTGGTGTATAGAGGGATAAACACCACACAGGGCCGAAGCCTTTGTTGCCTGCTGAATAAAGGGCGAGGCGCACCCTAGCTAGACCCTACAGCAGTCTCATGCAAAGTCTATAATGCGCTCTTCATTGTTACAAGTACCGCTTTCACAATCCTGTTATTGGTAACGATGCATCGGAAATATCACAACGAAGAAAACTCGGTTGTAAAAGCACGGCTACTGCACATATCAGCAACCACCACAGTGGGTCCAAGGTAGCAGTTGCAGACAAAGGTCATCGGCAGAAAGGCCTGCATTGCGCGACAGCAGTCAACGCCGAAAATTGGAACTATCTGCGCCACTCAAAGCCCAGATACCGATGAAAATTTCTGAGGCAGAACACAGACATGGGGTTCCACTCAAAGTTTCGCCGAAGCTACTAACAAGAAGTACATCCATGCAATGCGCTGCAATGCAACTTATCTATGAGCACCAACGGCCATGACCCGCCCCAGATGGCAAGATGCCGAAACACACCAACAAGAGGCAACAGAGACCAACACACAACAACCAACAACAACGAGGAGGGGGAATATACGTCACTGAAAAACTGGCTCCAGCAATTACTTCGAATGGCCGGAGCATATGGTGGCATAAGCATGAACTGTACGAACTGGAGGCAATAGATGCTTCCTCCGGAGCCCAGTCTGGTGTTCATCTACTACAAGCATCCACCGGTACAGAAAGTACCCCAGCAAGAAAGAAGTACCGGTAGTTTGGATATACGGGCCAAGAGCGCATCAATTACGTGGCGGACTGGCAGATCCAAGAAGTTGGCATGGATCCAAAACAAAGTCGATGCGGTGCAGGCACCGTATCGATAACAAAAGTTCACCAAGACAGACCTAAATCCAACACCTCCATCTCTGATTCCTGACACCCAAACCTCAACGATCTGCTCTCCTGCACACTGTAGGTCAAGATAGACCCGTGGTAAGTCTTCCGCCAGAGGAGTGTGAGGAGAGAGGGGCATTCTCTTGGACAAACAATACACCTTCTGAAACAACCTCTCACATGCAGAAGATACCTACCTGACCACAGACAGGGTGATGGACGGTCGTTCGCTTGGGCGCGTATAATCTACTAGGAGCCTCCAAATGAATGATGACCGTCCTGGGATCGTGAGAGCATGTCAGGCAGCAACAGGCTCATGGGCATATATCTTGTTGGGGAGCACGCTCCCCAGAGCTGTACAAACTTGAAATCATGAATGCAAGGTATTGAAGGCTCGAAAAAATTGGATAACAGCCTGGACAGAGCACGATAACACCTCTCAATCAGTCTGATACTGCACTTGTCGTATCCAGGTCTCAACTTTCACATTTAGGTGCAGACATTGGAGTCCCTGGCTCTGTCAATCGATCCTCTGCATTATGGCCACTATCACTATCTACCAAAATGAAATTATCATCGGCTCGATCTGCTTCCTCACGCATTGAAGCCACGTTGAAAGAGGCACCCACTGTTTCCATTCTCCGCAGTAGTCAGAAATCCTCCTTGGAGAAGAAGTCATCTCCTCTGGCATATACCTTAGTAGCGTAGCTATTGGCTCACACAGCTGGCTGCTGGTGTAACTTGCCCGTACGCTCCGTGGCACACTGCCGTGACACTGGGATAGGGCATACTCAGGGGGGAGCACTGCCGTTCTACCCCTGGGTCCACACGTGGCTAGGGTCAGGATGGTTGTAAGAGTTGCCTCCAAGGGGGAGACTACTTTGATTTCTTTTTCCCCACATCTTTGTGTGGGGTTCTTGTTTTTGGTTGTGCACTTTCGCCTCCTCCTCTATGACACCCGCCGCCCGCCCACAACTTGTCCACACACCACTTGTCACACACAACTTGTCACCACACAACTTGTCCACAACTCGTGTGAAACTGTGTTTAGTGGAGCGCTGTGTATCTATGGTGGAAGGCGCTTGTTTCTGCATGAGGATGGATTGTGGTTGTGCCGAAGTGTTTAACCACGAGAAGTCCTATCCTGATGTATTCATTTCTGCATTTGAGACGTTTTCAGCTGGATTGAGGCAGTTTGGTGGGTGCATTGACCTTTTCTGGACAATTTGCTGCAGAATGGCACGTTCAAATCTGAATTCGATGTAACAAACAGATGTTTTGGTCGAAGCATCTGGAAATGCTGTCTACAGATATGTATTTGTGAAGATTGTTTTGTCGCATCGCTCGATGTTGCCGTGTTCGCGACCATAACTATCAGCCTCGGAGGGTTTCTGAGCTGGCAAGTGACGGGTATTAGGTGTTGCATGTTGTTTTTGCAACTTGGAAGACAGCCAGCACTTGGAAATGCTGTCAGTCGTTGTACATACCATCGTCGGAGGTTTTCTGAGTTGGATGAATTTGTTTGAAACCGTTTTGGAAACGTTTGAGATGAACTTGTGCATTTGTTCGTCGAAAGGTCGTTAAGGTTTGGACCCAAAATCTGTTGGGCTTTCTCCCAAGCGATGTCTGAAGCCATCACTTGACGGAAAGGTCCGTTGAGACTTGTGTTGAGAATTGAGATGGCGACTGATGGGAGGAAAACCCACCTTTAAGGGGAATTAATGACCTATCTCGATGGACCAACTAATTTGTAGGGTTTGTAGATCTAGGGATTTGTGAACCTGAAACCAAACAGTTTGGACATCACTTATTTTGTGACTTTTGTCCAAGAAACTTTTGTCGGCATGTAGGTTTTGATTTACCTCAAGAATTGTTTAGACCAGGAATCGAGTTTCCACTGCCGATTTCACTCTCAAGGAGTGTGAGTCAAACAAGAGATAAGTCACAGTACAGCTACATGAACTGACATCTTGCTTTGTTGTCGTCGCGTGCAAAAGGGGGCTTGAAGCGTGCAGTGTTGTTGCAGGTGTTGGTTCTTGAGATCATACTTTGGGTTGAAGGCTCTCGCAAATCTCCACAAATACATATCTGTAGACAGCATATCCAGATGCTTCGACCAAAACATCTGTTGTTACATCGAATTCAGATTTGAACGTGCCATTCTGCAGCAAATTGTCCAGAAAAATCAATGCAGCTACCAAATCGCTTCAATCCAGCTGAAAACGTCTCAAATGCAGAAATGAATACATCCCAGGATAGGACTTCTCGCAGCTAAGCACTTCGGCATAACCACAATATACCAAAACCTATCATCATGCACAAAAAGGTTTAATCCAGCACGGGTGTCATGGCCCACCTTGTGAAGACGCAGTTTCACACCCCCTTTCGACGTGACAACCGTGCCCTCTTCAACCGATCTCTGATCTCCAAAGCCATATGCTGAGCAAGGCGATGACATCCATCATCTATCAGTAAACTCAGCAATGCCGCTGTGATGGTTGATTTCCTTAGGAGGCAAAAGTTCGCTCCTACCCGTTCTTGGGCTGATAGTTCATGGCTTGCAAGTACATAGCGAAATCCACAGCCTGTGTTCGCGGTTTCTCACATACTTGCTCGCCAAACTTGGCAAGCTTGAGGTTCAAATATTCCCTCATCTTTTCGTTGTGCTTTAAGATTCTTTTTGGGTGTGGCCGATGACGCTGTGAGGCTCGGTTCTGTGACTCGTACAATCGAATTGAATGCAGTGGTTCAAACTCAGCTTAACCCTCACAACATTGCTTAATTGCTCTGCAGACGTTTTCAAACGAGCTCAAAAATTTGCAGAAACAGCGGGACTTTGCGCCAGGCATGTTTTGCCACGTTCAGGACCGATCCACATGCTATTGGCATGCAACCTGTTCCATTAATCAAGGCGCCGGGAGGTCGCAAGCACCAGCGGGAACATTTGAATTCTGACTGATCAATTGATGGAGTGTGCCTGTGAAGGCTTTGACAAGAAGACTTGCACTGCCTTGCTCTCACAGAGTCTTTGTTCCGCACGAGTTGCCCCAGGTCTCGAGGGCCTCAAGCCTTTGGAAATTGAAGCAAAACAATATGACAAAGAAGGGACCCTTTTTTGGTCTTCAAAACGTAAGAAAAAGGCGCGGTGGCCACCTCGGCATTTAAGTACCACGGGTCGTGCCTGGTTTTGAAGTGATTGGACTTCATTTTCAAGCCTGACACATGATCAGAGAAACATGATCTTGTGGAGTTTGCTGTAAAAGAGGTCCGCACTTCCATGTAAAGCTGAGCGTATGGACATCACAAGACACGGAAGCAACGGCAGTGTCTCATGTTCCTTACTATATGCTTCAGGTTCCAAGAAAACAAATCTCTTCTGGTACGTTTCAGATGCCTGTGAACTGATCAGCTGATCACTGGCCGTGCTGGTTTTTGGTGTTTTTTTTTGGGTGTTTGTGTGTGTGTTTTGTTTTGTTTTTGGTTTTTGTCGTTTGCTTTTTGTTTTGCACGGTGACAGCTCAACAGTTCAAGTTTCCAACTCGCAGCTGTTGCTGGTCAAAAAATCAGCTTCAACTTGATATGAACGCTTCACCATATTTGCCACAATGAAGGGGCCAAAACTCGACCCTCCAGGGGGAACCACTTTTGATTTCAAGAGGCTCCACTTTCTGACATCTTAAACACGTTTCCTCTGCACGCACCTTCTTCAGCTGCGCTGTTCATGTAGAAACGCATCAAACCAACACCGAGTTTGCAAAAAAAAAAAGGGCCTCGAACAAGGGAGGCCCCCAACCGTCTCCAAAAATTATATCAATTTCACGTCCAAAAACGAACCCCAAAAACCAGCTCCTTGCATCTGCTTGTCTTGGTCATGACAATCTTCCTTCTGTTCTCTTGTGAAAGAGGTCCCGTGTTTCTAAAACCTGCAATCGAGGCGCTTCGAGGCTCGGTTTGGCCGAGGCCATGCCTTCGACGCACAACGTATTGGCACAAGGACAAAGCGAGGCTTACGGGGACTCGAAACTGTATTATACTATTGTTGTTCCAGCAAGGTTGAACTTGTAGTTGCAACTGCGAGTTAACATCAACGTTAACACACCCCACCCACCCCCAACCCAAGACGTGACGTAGCATGTGCATGTGACGCAAGTTAACATCAACGTTAACACACACACCCCACCCACCCCCAACCCAGGACGTGACGTAGCATGTGCATGCGACGCAAGTTAACATCAACGTTAACACACCCCACCCCACCCATCCCAAGACGTGACGTAGCATGTGCATGTGATGCAAGTTCAAGGCAAATTTCGAAGTTTGCGTGGCTACAATGACAGCTAGACAGGAGGCCAAACAGAGCAGAATGAGACGCCCTTAGGTCCAGCCCAGGTTGGGATGGAAATTGTTGAGGCTTGCAACTTCGCAGGGCGTTGCTGACACAGTCAACATCGAGAACTGGGACCATTCTCGAAGCCTGCCTCGAAGCTTGCTCTAAGGGTTTTGTTCTAATTTTTCCATGGTCTCGCGACACTTTTTTTTCCTCCGGTATGGCCGATCACGCTCTGAGGCTCGGTCCTTACATGAGAAGAAGCAGTTTAAAATAACATCTACATAGACACCTGTGGTCATGTGGCAAATCAAAAGCACAAACAAAACACAAACCACAAAGGGCGAAACGCAAATCCCCCAGCCAGATATGCGCTTCGCCATCCAGCAGAGAAACAAAGCAAAAAGCGAACGGGGCAGGGCCCAACAAAAACAACCACAACCAAGATTTGCCATGGACACAGTGGTGAAAAGCCACTGTGTCGCAACTCAAAAAAAGATGCACAAACGAATTGGTTGCTACCCAGAAAAAGTGAAACACGCTTCGTAATTATTGTTGCTGACAGACAACAAAGGAAAGCATTAGCTGTACACTATTGCATTCTAGCCTCTTAGAGTCCTCTCACAAGTTCTTGCTCAGGTGTTCAGTTCAATTTTTTTTCCGTCCAACGCCTTCATGGCTTCCGCCAGGTCGTTTAACACGCTCAATGGGATTGCAAAAGCAGTAATTTCAAATTAACTCGCGAGGCCGTCTGCTATTGAGGGCCATAAAAGAGAACTGGTGAAGGACCTGTACAAAGTCCAATAAGCCGTCATCATCAACAACAAAACAACCAAAGCAAAAACAACCCACCAAAACAACACAAAAACAAAGCAAAAACAAAACCACAAAGGAATGACTGGCTTCCAGTTCATTGGCAGATTAATGCAAGAGGTGACAACATTGTGTCATCTCATCATGGTATGGCCGCAAACAACAAAAAGGGGAGAACACCAAAAAACACAAGGCCACACCCGCAGGTGAGAGAAGCAACACAGCACCATGCGGAAACCGGGGATCCCCCCAGCCAGGATCCCCGAGATCACAAGGCGCGAGCAGAAAAGGTATAACAACTCACCTATAGTCACTTCGAAGCAAACAACGGCGACGCCGCGTCGCAACGAGAGTGGTGAAAAATAAAACTCAGGTGTTCAGTTCAAGACGAAGAGTGTTTGCCGTGCATAGAACGGTGGATTCAGGCAGGAAGAGTAAATTGTTGGCAGCCAAATTGCAGTTTCACATTTCTGGGCAGCAACCAATTCGTTTGTGCATCTTTTTGTGAGTTGCGACACAGTGGCTCTTCACCACTGTGTCCATGGCAAAGCTTGGTTGTGGTTGTTTTTGTTGGGCCCTGCCCCGTTCGCTTTTTGCTTTGTTTCTCTGCTGGATGGCGAAGCGCATATCTGGCTGGGGGATTTGCGTTTCGCCCTTTGTGGTTTGTTTTGTGTTTTTTTCAGTGATTGCCATCACGCCGCGGACAACGAAGAATAAAAACGAGCTACCCACTACCCGCATACACAGACAATGCAATCCCAAAGCCATTGAGGTAGCCTTCCTCTCGGTGCCTGCCATTGAATTCTTTGCGCAAGACCAACTGCAGGAGTGGTACCTCACCTTAGGCAAGGACTCCAACCAGTAGATGCCACGGTAAAGGACGACAGAGGCCCCTTGCCCTCTACGTTTCTCCTACATGACGTCTGGATGTTTGGGTGCACCAAGCCCACCAGCGAAGTCACAGCGGTTGCGCAAACCCCCCTTTGCAGGTACCAGCTAGGCCTTGGAATCTATAATGTTCAAGCTGCTGTTGAAAGGATGGAAGGAGACAAGCGATCGCACCTATTGTATCTGTGCGGGCAATTGTTACGACTAGTTCTCATCCCCTACCATGTCACGGGCGAACCCTACCACTGGACACGTAGCACAACACTCTCGTTCGCCGCGGAACTTGGCACGTTGTGCGCAGTCACCATGGCGCTGCTCACTAACCGGCTTGACCTATGCATCCAAGGGTTATTCGGTGCAGGCAAATCCAAGTCAATGGCCGTCCTCATACTTGCCCTCCTGGAACTAGATACAACAAATAGCCTGAAAATCCTTTTTATCTGCAAGGAGAATTCCGGCATCCGCTCTTTCGCGGACCTGCTCCTATGGCTCGACCCCCCGTCGGTGGTGCTTGGGCGCATAGGCAGGCTTGTCGCAGATCAAGAGCGCAACAAGAGCAGTTATTCCCATACCAAATTTGACATCAATCCGAGAGAAAGAAGACAGATGCTTAGCAAGTGCCAACTTGTTATGGCCACAGGAGGAACCATAGTCCAAGACCTGACCATGCAATGGTCCACATTAGGCGGCTTCATGCAGGACCTCTCCCTCCTAGTAATTGACGAAGGCCAGCAATATGGTACAGACCGTGAGATTGCGGTAATTAGCCTGCTCAAACAACAACCCCTGGTCCTGTGGACTGGGGACTCGCAGCAAACACCAGAGGGAATTGCCCAGGCGGCTCCCAATGCCAAAAGGTTCCGCCAGCTGCTGCTGGCCAAGAAACACGGACTGCACAGCAACAGGAACTACTACATGCCATCCAACCTGGCAGAGGCAATGATCAGGCTCCTAGACAACTCCTCCAATGAGGGGCTTGCCATCCTAAGCCTAGTGCTGCGCAACGGCGACCATGTTCTAGGCAACCTATGGACTGACCAACTCTCACAGCCAGCAGCACAAGACCTCCATGAAGTGAACACGGTTCTTCCAGGACTTAATGCACAGTATCGAGCTGCCCAACCCAATGAGCGAGCGCAACTCCCTGTCATGGCAGACCCCCAGCTCTTGGAAGATACAACCATTAACTTTCCCAGGTCTTTAGTCCGTCTTGCATGGATACTGCAACATGCCGTCACCCTCCTGCCTATGGCAAGTGACATTCCATACGTGGGGACTTATGTTGCCATCTAGCTCGAGAGTCAGTCCAGTCACATACCATTCCGTCGTTGCAGTCAGATACCCAGACCTCTGCAGATTCATCAACAGCACCTGGGAACTGGGCAGTTTCGCGTCAGGGGGAATCCCTACCAAACCCCCAGGCTTCCAATTCGTGCTCTGGGACACCAACGCCAGAATCAATGGACTAGTCGCGGTAGTCGAGACGCTCGTGGCTCTCTCTCTGACTACCCCCTAATGCAGGTTTTGCCAACGGACTTTTCGTCATGACCACAGCCACGGACCACAAGAACAACCTTAACAGCTCTGCCCTGAAGAAAAATTATGTACGCACGCTGCGAGTGGAAACCATTGCCAGTTCGGCAGGAGGCACGGCAGAGGTTGCTATAGCAGCACAACGAAGTACACGCTTCCTCAATGGAAGTTTCTACCCAGATGGCTCCCCCACGGAAGACACCGAAGACTGCCTAGGACGCATTACGGTCGGACTTACACGATCAAAATCCCTGACCGTGTTAGCCTCCCCACTTGACATGATGGGACTCATGGGCATGGCACAAGTCTTGCAGCGCTTGCCTATGGCATCCAAGGCCTCAGAAGAGGTGAGACCACCTGGGACTGGCCCACCTTCCATGCCGATCCGGAGCAGGAGAACCGCGAACAAATGCGCAGATGGTCCCTAAATGAAGCGCCTTCATGGTCAGTCCCCCCCCTGGCAATCGCCAAGACCCAGACACCACCCAGCCGAAGAGAGTGCGGTACTGTTTGATTTTAGTGCGTCTGACCATGGGCTGGCTGAGAGGAGATCGGCTGAAGGACCTGCAAGCACAAGTGAAGACCAGCCATAGGTGGATCCCTGCACAGCAGCTTCCTTTTGACGAAATTATTCTATATGCATACGCTGCCGATCACACGAGCCGGCCTGCATATGTGTGTTTGCCATCTGGTTTGTTACAATGCACGCACGGGACGCATCTAGGCACAAGCTGGTCCGGATCAGGAAATTACGCCGCTGCCAGGCATCTACTTCTTTGACGGGTTTTGGTCATCCCTGCCAACCTACCAAGCACCAAAGAAGCCTCGGTCTGTGATGTTGAAGCCTCCGCACCTGCACTACAAGGACAGAACCCACCAGGTCGCTAGAAATGGAACGTGCAGTTCATATGTGATTGTTTGAGGAGTCCATCTCCGTTTTGTTCAATGATTGTTCCGAGCATTGGCACGTCGATGGCAGCCTTCAGGCTGATTTGTGCTCGCTTGCAGTCCGGGGCGAACAAACCTCGCTTGGCCAGTTCCGCTAGCGCTGGGAATCAGGCTGTTCTTTGAGAGGCAGTGCTTCCTCTTTACTACAAGTTTAAGGCCGTGCATGGGGTCCTGTTCTGTCTGAGATGTAGGCTCATTGGTAGGTGCTATATACGGAACCAAGGCCAGGCTTCACTCTGAAACAGCTATGGGCGGACTCGGAGCATGCCATCGCACCAAAAACACAAACCTCTTACGAGGTGCAGGACACTGACATCCGCCGAGCAGTAACGGCCATCTCAGCTGTGCCAGCTGCCACACTGCCTGACAGCGCTTTCCTAGCGGCACTAGGAACCCCAGCGCTCCTAGCAACCCACCGCAAACTGGATCACTAGCGACCGGCAGGCCCGCCCTCATCAAGAAAGATGGAGGAGAAATGCTCATTGCCATCGTACTCGATAGGCCACTGGCGTCAGAGAATACTCCCGATGCGTTCATCCAAGCACTCACCACAATCATACAAGACAAGAAGAACCACCCGGTCATTGCCCAGATGATCCAGCCGGACACAAGCGATGAGATAACACCCGCGGAGGCTACAACGAGTTCCTCCAGAAGCTACAGCCAACGAGCCGCAAAAGCACGCCCCCCCACACATTCGCATATCCAATTCCAATAAGGATCAGAGGACAACGTGAGGTTCTCACGGTTGCCACTCACCGATACCGAGGCCGAAGCTACCTAGACCCACGTCAGAGGAGTCACTGGTCACCATGGGGTACTCATGGTTGGCCAGTACACCTTTGATCCAGAGAAGGTGGTGAGTATTTAAATCACTTTACTGGTTTGCTACGCACTGAAGTGGGAGTAAGATGTAGTTTGGGATGGGGGGGGCGCGGGTTACTTAATTGACACTAGTTCTCACTAGTAGTTTCTAGCTTAGGATGATGTCAAAGCACATCGAGCCATGGAACCCGTTGCCGTTTGACTGAACTTCAAACCAACATCCTAACCGGTCGTATACGACTTCCAATGGACGTCCTTATACCCTTGCTCCAACGAGTAGACCGCACTGCTGTTGATGGATGGACCGTACAGCTGCTCTCTGCCTACAGAACTCCAGCGTGCAGTTTAGCCTTGTAGTACTGTCGAGGTCCCCCTATCGCAGCCATGTTTTGAGCACTTTTTTCGGCCCTGTTTTAGGGGCCATGATGAAGCAGGTTTGTTGGCATTCGAGGCGCTCCGAGGCTCACCGAGGCAGGGACCTCGGACGCAAAACGTAAGGACAAAGCGAGGCTCACGGGGACCCGAATCTATATAATACACGTCAAGACTGAATGATCTGAAACCAAAAAACGCTGGCGATGATCACCAGCCATCCATTGCTTTCATGAAAGCCTGCAGTCCAAAATGAGGACACATGCCCCGTGTGGGACCTTAACTTCAAAGCACATGCAGATTTTCGTCCCTCGAGATGTTCCGTCTCTCTTGCGAAATAAAGAACATAGCATGTGGCCGCCATGGCCTCAGCTGAGGGAAGGTTGTTTCCACGGTTGCGGGCTGTATGTAGTCTGCCAAAATAGTGCTTAATAAGCTTCGGTGGTATCCCCAACAGCCACAACGTTTTATTTTCACAATTCTTTCTGAAGCGTGCTGCGAAGCCAAGCGCTGGAAACACCCCAGCTGGGTTTCCGTGAGCCCTGCTGAACCTGACCTGGCCCTGCACCGAAGCCTCCCGGAACCTCCGGAACCTTCTCCGGAACCCTTCTTCTTCTTCTTTTGTTGTTCATCTGCGCCAACCTGACTCTGGGTTAAGACGCAGGGGGAACCAGCGGTGAACTGACTCCACAGCGTAGAGCCCCTGCAAGATCCAGGAAAGTTCATCATCGCTGGAGTGTAATGCCCACACTTGCACATGTCACAGGTTAACGCTTCGGAAAGATCAAGTGACCACAGCAAAGTTTTAAGTTACTAGGTGTGGAACTGTTAATGTTAAAGTTAAAGGTTCAGCTCTTTCTTCATTGCAAAAACTATGTTGGCGATATGTATGCCTAATTGATTGGCAGCGATCGCACGCTGCACTCTCATGTCGAGTGTTTGCGCACTCGAATAAGTTAGTCAGCCAGATTTGCTGGTGCATCTTGGTTGGTTTTCCCACCAATCAGGTGGGATGGAGCACTGGTTTTGCAGTTGCAATCTCAAGCTGGCAAACCTTCGGACAATGGCAAAAGAAGTGTTTGGCGCTGGCCTGTGCCTCATCACAAAAGAAACATGCCGCACGAGTGTCAGAATTATTGGGTCGATAGAATCTACGTGTTGGTGTCGAAATAGCACCTGATTACCAGATCATCAAGGTGTTCTTATCCTGTGTGGAAAGGGATTTAAGAAAAAGCTTCCATTTTTTGTGTGAATAAATTTCCAAGTCAATCTTATCAGCACCTTCGAAGTCAAACCTGTCGCGTTGGATCTCCCGGAGAACAAGCTTGCGAGCCCTGATCCGTAGAGCATGTCTGACACGAGGATCAACATCGTCAGGATCGGTGGCTTCAAGAGTGGTGGTCTGGTCAAAATCACCTACATGGTTGCCGGCCTGCTGCCCGCACTGCAATGTTGAATCGCAAGTTTGCACAACGATTTGTGAGGAGTTAATGCGAACAAGTTTGAGTTTGAGAACGGCGCAATGCTTTTTGATTACGTTAGTTAAACGCTGGCATGAGTACTGGAGAAGCCTGCTGGCGTTACACAACCCGCCAATAGCCATTCCAAACCTGGGATGGAGGTCAATGTGTTGACACCAAAACCTAGCTTGACACCACCAAGTTGCTTTCGCGCGCGTCACTGCACGAAACAGTGCCTTGGCATCTTGCCTGGTTCCTGGCGTGAACAGTGGTGAGGCCCAATCTTGAAGGGGGCGAATGAAAGCCATAGCAAGTTTACTTCTTACATCAATATTCCCCGGGCAATGGGAGAGTCTTTGAATGGCCGTTTCAAATTTCAAAGGGTCCTTAGGTGTGATGAGAGAATTGACATCGGCGGGGTTATATTTAATGCCTAAATGTTCAAGGACGAAGTCAGTGGGCGTGTGGTCTTTGCAAGACCAAACCTGAGTTTAGTCACTGTTGATTTGGAAACCCACCTGTTGGTCAAAGTGTCTGGTGAAGGACAGGGCCGCGCTGAGAAGGTCCCTGCTACCTGCTCGTGTGATAGCAATCGTGCGATCATCCATGTAGGCCCAAGCCTTGATTAAAGGATCGATCTGCTGGACCGTTTTTGACCAAGGACCCAAGCTAGCACCTAAAGCCAAGGGACTAATGGGGTCGCCTTGGGGAATTCCTCGAATGGGACAAATTGGGCCTGCCATGTCGCCGGCTACAGTGCAAACCCTGGGTCCATGCCACGCATGGTGGACAGTCCCAACAACCGTGCTGGGTGCACCAAGATACTTTAAGGCTGACGTGGCCACAGCAGGCCATAAATGGTCAAAGGCCTTACTCAAGTCGGTCTCGGCGATATGAGCAGGCTCTGCAGCAAAAAAGCTAGCTGTTGCATGAGTAACTGCAGTGTTGATTTTCCCACACCACTGACCCTCAGGGGGATGTGGGCAAATTCGTAGCAGGGAACTGTGCCATAGACGAAGTAAAACACTAGCTATGCTGATGGGTCTAGAATCAAAAGGGGTCTTTTTGGGAATGCTTACAACTTTCCATGGCCAAAGCAAACAGTTAAGTTCCGAGTCAACAACCCGTTGTGTTGCACAAAGAAGTGAAGTTTCACACCAGAGTTCGTAAAGCTCCTTGGCAAAAGGTTTGAGATGCTTAAGCATTGCATGAACCTCAGTTGCAGTCCAGCCGTCAAAGCCGGCGCTGCCGGCCATGTGATCCTGCATTTTTTCCCCCGATAATTTTTGCGCGGGCAGCGCAGAACCCCCACACCCCCGGCGGCAATGCTGCTGTGGAACGCTGTAAAGAAGCATATGACAGCTTCAGTCCATCTCACACTGACGCAGCATTGCCGCTGGGGAGCGGGGCGTATTCAACAGATCTCTTAAAGCGGCAGGCCCAGTATCTCAAAAGCTTAAGCCCGTGGCAGGCGCAGTACTTTGGCAGCTAACAACCCCGTCGCAGGCACAATATTTCAGAAGCAAACATGGCCACATCACAGCTTAAACCCGTGGCAAGCGCAGCATTTCAGAAGTAAACAACCACACATCTCAACCTGTGGCAAATATTGCAAACAAACATGGCCACCTCACAGCTTAACTTGGACAGCTTAAACGCTGGCAGGCGCAGTAATTCAGAAGCTAACATGGCCACTACACAGCGTAAACCCTGGCAGGGGCAGTTTTTGACAAGCAAACATGGCCACCTCACAGCTTAGCCCGTGGCAAGTATTTGACAAACAAACGTAGCCACCTCACAGCTTCAGCCGCGGCAGGGTTTAAGCTGTGGGGTGGCCATGTTTCCTTTTGAAATACTGCGCCCGCCAAGGTTTGTGCACAGAAACCTGCCGTGTAGTGCCACAACTGGCAGCACTACACGCTAACCCTCTGTGATTTCGGCGCGACGCAGAGCGCAAATACTGCGCCTGCCAGCAAAATCGGCACTAAACGCTTCGCACTGTGGTAAAACAGCGATTTTTAGATACGACCGTTTGGGCGTGTAGTACCCCACTAAACGCTCCGCGCTGTGGCCGGAGACAGATTTTCGCCGTTTCCTGGCGTTCGGTTGTAATTATTTTTTAAAGATCAATATAGTTTAGAAAAAAGAGCCACTACACGCTGCGTGCCACAACTGTACTAAACTTTTTTTTTTTCCTCCGGTTTGGCCGATTCGCACTAGGCACGGTCCTTACAATAGCGTAAGCGGTGAAAAGCATTTAGAAAAAGGACTCGTGTGGTCCAAAAACGCGGGCAAATCATCCCATCAACACAAACAAAAAACCAAAGAGAAAACGCAACCAAAACGACCCGCAAATCCCCCAGCCAGATTTGCGTTTCGCCATAAAGCAAACAGCGAAGCAACAAAGAACGGGGCCGGGCCCAAACAAGAACCAAACCAAACAACTTGAGATTTGCCTTGAATACAGTGACCTAAGCCACTGTATCGTCATCAAAAACATGCAAACTAATTACGTGCGGCAGAGCGAAAAATATAGTACACGATGACCCAGATTCCAATCATCCATACAACCGTGACTGTCACTCCAGCTCTCTGAAAGGTAGGCAAAGCAGGAATAGCTGACAGTACAGCTCGTATCAGTTGACATTCTCATTGTCAAAGTTGGTCCTATGATGATGAGTGAAGTTGGAGTCCAATCTCTGTAGTAAGATACTGCCGCAGTGGTGATGTGACTCACTACCCCCCTCAAGGGGGGTAGGGATTGACAGCCTGTAGGTCATGCAGGACAATAACTGTAATTCATCCCATATGCTGTCATATCGTAGGAAGCCAAGAGGACCTGAAACGGTACCAATGGTGAAAGATCTCCGCAGAAAAAAAGGATCCTCTCCGTAAGGTCATAGCAGATGAATAGAATACACTCGTGCAGAGGGGAGGCTTAAGCAAAGAAAGATTGCTACTCAGCGACCTGTACACAATTGCGCCGCTCGCACATGGCAATCGAGCTCAAGCCACAAACTTGAAGAGGTGGCTAGGTTTGCTGTACCAGCACCAGATTGACTAGCAGGATTCACAAGGTGTCATCGTCCCAGCAAAAACTGCTGCAAGTCAGATGTTCCAGAGGTTCGCAGTGCATCTCACATAGGGCCACTCTCCCCTAGAGTGAGCCATGAGCAGAATCACAACGTCCCATCAGCGCACCGATCCATGTTGGCAGGCTTTGCTGCACTAGGGCGCTCCAGACTGAACAGCAGGAAGCACCACTGGACAGCGCCAGTAGTGCTCACTGCAGTGCAGCCTGGTCCATGGCTCTACCGGGGATCTACCGCCCCTCCCGGAGAAATCGCAGAAACAAACCAGAGCGAGAAGGGCCCTCCCCAGACAGCCAACGAAAAAGCCACATGAATCAAACAGCCAAAAACCGCAGAAAGACATAAAAGAGATAAAACGGAGAGGAGGGGACGGTGACAGGAATCTGCCCCACCGCGAACGAATTCAGAGTAACTAGAGATAAGACCAATGTAGTGAAGGTGAAATGACAGAGCAATGATGTAGAGCGGTGACCTCAGTATCCAGGCAACAGGTAAACCAGATGACACAACAACCACCAAAGAGAACCCTGCCATCATGGGGGAAAGCACATCACAAAAGGGGGGAGAGGCCAAAACAAAACACACACAACGACACCGGCCACACAGAAGGAGCGAGGAGAGGAGCCAGGAGGCAGCAGAGGACAGAGGGAGAGGGACACACCCGCACCAGAAGGGGTACAAACGTGCCTTAACGGAGTTCAAAAAAGGGGCCAAGGATCATACTATGATGAATACCTCAGTGAGGGTGCACACAGCACTCCAACAGCACCGGAAACATGGTGTAGAGGGAACGAGCCCCACACAGGGCCAAAGGCCTTTAGTGCCATGAGACACAATGAAGAGGGGAAATCAATGCACAACAATCACTCCAAGCACAGAGGCAAGGCAACCAGGCCGTCGCCGGAAGCAACGATACCCAGAGGGAGGGACCAGTAAAACCTGGACCAAGGCGCCAAGGAGGAACATCCGAGGGGGAGTGAGGGTCACGTCAGGCAGGGAACAGTAACCACAAACCGAAAGGGACAGAAAAAGGCACCAACACCTAATGAAGCTCTGCGGATGGCAAAACCTATGGATGAGTCAGCGAATTCAAGTGCCTTGGTTGGTGGAAAGGGTGGGGGAGTGGGTGGCTAATCAAGACTACATCTGGGGACAACAACAGCATCTTCACCCATCGATGATTGTCAGGCAAAGCCTGCGAGAAAGCGAGTGCGTGCACTAGGCTTCATGGCAGAGGCAACCTTAGTACAAGCTAAGCTCTCGACGGAACAGCACATTCAGAAAGCGGGTATTACCGAAGCCATGCGGCCCGATCTGTTATGCCTAAGCTGGCACTCGCACACAAAGCCAACTGTGGCTCCCAACTGATGGAGAGATCTGGGTTGGTTGGAGCCAGGCATGTGTCGCATGATGAGCCTAACAATTATAAATGGGGAAACTGTGTCTCCTGCTGCATACCAGTGCACCTGTCACGTCTTTGGACAGACACACTGCGTATGAGCAGTAAACTTAAGTAGATGTGACAATTGAACCAATTAGACACGTAAGTCATCTTCCACCACCGTGATTGATGAAACAAAAGCCAACCAAAGGGTGAAAACCCAGAGTGAAACAGAAAAGAGATAAGGGGAGGGGGGAGAGGGGGTAGACACACGAAAGAAAGTGTGATACTGGGGGGTTGAGCTGGGGATCATGTCATACCTCTCGTGAAATGTTCCAGATGGTGTTTTTTGTCTGCTGTAATGGTGTCATACCATTCATTGGTGAGCCCAAATGAAACTGGGTTCACTGCTTGCTGGGCAGTAGCACGCTGATGAAGCGCTCTGAGCGCCCTTCGATGTTCATCCAGATCTTCCGGAGGGACCCTCCGGCGGACTCGCCTGTCTGGGAAGTTTCGTTCCCGCAGGTTGGTTTGCAAGGCATGTTCCGCTATATGGACTGCTGGTTGCTGGAATAAAACTCGCTCCGCAAATCTGTCGAGATGGACTGTCCACTCAGCAAACATGTGGCTGTGTGACAGTTGCTTCCTGAGTCGCGCTTCTGTTTGATGAAGGCTCCCATTCATATGCCACAATAGTAAAAGACTGTAGTTGGAAGGCCAGTCAAGTGGGCACAGTGTGGCTGTTTCTTTCCATTTTTCAGGGGTAAGCCCTTCTGGAGAGGGAATAATCACTTCAAGAGTAGTACGATTCGATCCAAGGGGTTGGAGACCTCGCATCATACATGGTTCAACGAGCCCTGTGGTGTAGCCATTGATGAGCTCCTGGAAGCTTCCAGCCATTTGAAAGTCTTCATCCAACCCCAGGTGAAAACCAGGCAAATTTTTAGCAACAAATTTAACTGCTTGGAGCAGCTGCTTTTCTCCTTCCACGGGAGTCTCGTCATAGGAACGTTTCGGGCACGTGATGTTGATTTCTTGAGGTTTCTGTGCATTCTCAGGAGCATTCTCGAGGAGTTTGGGAGCAATTTTACTGGCCCAACTAGCCGGAAACCATGCCAAGAGGGCAGAGGCGCCACTCGTAAGGTCCACTAACCCAGTAGTGCGCCGATGCGGCCGATCTGTGACTAGGACTTTCACAGGGCCACTCGGCGCTCGACTCCGATTCACTTCGGAGCTCTCGCGGGCTGAGCCAATGAGTTCAGACAGGATGGGCCGAAACCAGTAAGTGGCATACAAAAGGCATTCAGTTTCTGGAGTCACCATGGATTCAGCCAATCTCATCAACGAGCTCATCGCCTGGGCGAGCTTCTCTGCCAATCGAATTGTGAGAGCCCTAGCTGTTTGCATAAGGACATCCTCCACCTTGGCACCTTGCCCGCGCAACCACAGTTCACCGGCCACACTCAGCAAGACGCGCGCAAACTTTTCTTGGATGGCAATCAAGGACAACGTCAGTCTCGCCTGGAGCCACAGCGGCGGGAGAATGCCAAGGTTTTCTGGTATGCAGAATGGGTTTCCGTCAGGTTGGATATTGTCAATTAACATTGCTAGCTTATCAGCTGCGCTCAAGATCTCGTCCTCAGAGGGATCTTCAGCTGCTTCAGGTATGGGTGGACACCATGAGATGGTAGGGTCTTCTGGATCACTTTCTCCATCGGTAGAGGCTGCTTCTTCATCCGAGGAGGGGTCACTCACTGTGTCTCTTGCACCCTCCGGGCTTGCAAGTTTCATAGTGCCTGGATCAAATTGGCGATCTAGTGTGGCCAAAAGCTCAGGTTGCAACCGATGGGCATCAAAATAATGGATACCAGGGATTACCACGAGTTGTCGATCCTGTATACCAGCATGAAAGAAAACCTTGTGACCTCTGTGTCGATGAACGAGGGCTGGGGACCCATTGTAAGCTGCACACAGCCAGAGGGGAGATCTGTAACCATCAGCGGCGTAACCATATAGGTACTCACGATCAATTGAGCAGGGGAAAAATCCGCTGGTCGTCAGCACATGGTCACGTGTGCGGGACTCTAGCGCTGCGAGGACATTAGGGGGAAGCCGTAGCCTGTCTCTGCATGCCACTACCAGCCGATATCGTCTCCACGCTCGTGTGCCATTGGTGGTCACTATCATGGCAATAGCAAGGGGCGGTTTATCTTGGGGAGTAAAGGGTACCGATAATCCCCAGTCCAGTATGGCACATCTGTCGCTGGGGTAGTTTGTAGGGCCATGGTACTGAATGTCACGGGCTTTCAACGTGAAGTATCCGTAATGGTAAACCCCTATTGTCTGGGCCATTCCAATCATGCCTGCCATGTCAAGAGGCGAGACAATATAGGTATGGTCAATGGCTCTTGTCAGCGCTACAGTTGCCCTTCCATAGCAGTCCTCGCGCTCGTCTGCTGTTGAATCTCTCCGTCCTCCACTGAGAAAGCCTACCCCTGTTTGAACAATGACAGCAATGCGTGCTGTCGCTCCTGCAGCAGAGGAGGTGGTGGAAACTCGCAGCCCACCATACCACTCGGTCTGAAAGCCATGTTGGAGTAGCAAATTATGTACAGCCGTACGGTTGCATAAGACAAGCAGCTGCGAGGTCGCTCCCTGTTGCAAGTTACGATAATAATTCTTCAGGTAGGTACAGAAGGCACCCACATCCTCAACTGCAGACCTGAGATCCTTAGGGGCTTTCCACAATACTGTGCGGAAGCCTCCAATGGCTACAGTGGACTCATGTGGCACGAAATGGCCAATGTAGATATGGTTGGACTCATGGAGGACTAACTCCGGATATCGAACTGCAACGATGGCTTGGTAGGTCAGCATTGAAACTCGCGAGCTGTTAGGGAGAATGATGCCCCATCGATGAGGACCACAGAGTCCAGCTGCTTCAAGGGTCGTGGTGCACGCAGGTACCCCAAACTCCTCTGGTGCTGTGGCAATCAGCAAGACTGCGAGCACCGCTGCAATGAGGCTGCTGTGTGCATCCAACTGGCACGAAATTCGGCAGTGGAACACCCGCCTTAGGGCGACAGGCAGCTCGTAATCTTGCGGAGTGGATGTCCATGGGCCACTGTGCGGCTTGTTTGCAAGTCTCAGCAGACTGAAGAGCTCTGACTCCGGATCTTGGCTCGCATCAGGCCACAGCTGAGCTACGAGGGCTGCCATTCGTGCTGGTGGAAAATAGTCGCCGGACTTATCAAGTGCTCGGAGCCCCAACGGCCGTTGCAACAGTTTACGTCGATTGACAGCCGCTGCTCGGCCTTTGGATAGCCCTCCTGGAGTTTGCCTGTGGTCTCCAATAAAGACAGTCAGCATTGGCTGTTGTATGGCAGCAAGAGCTGCAATCTCATGGTAATTGCCATACTGTTGACTTTCGTCCATAAAGGCAAGCCAGGTGCGAGAAATCCAATGGCCAAAAGTGGAGTAGCGCATCGCCATTTCCGCCGTAGCTGAGCCACCTGTTGCGATGAGTATATTCTTATGCGAGATGATTCTATTACGGTCACTACATCGGACGTCAATTTTGGAGGCGTACGCCTCTCCTTTGCCCTCCTCCATGCGTCCAATTAGCCTGCCGAAGTTCTTGATTGTGGGGGGCGCAAGATCACTCACTTGATCCGCTAGTGCTTTGGCAGCTACATTCTCTTTAGTGTAGACGAGTGCAACAAAGTCATTCAGTTCGCAGCTTAGGGCCATGAGCAGGACCGCAAGGGACCGCGTTTTGCCAGCACCAAAAACCCCTGCAATACATAAGTCAGATCTTCCAGTCATAATGGCCAGCAAGAGTGCAATTGAGACTGTCAGGACATGTCCATCACCGTGTGCTGCTAAAGGAAGGAGATGTTCACGATAGTAACTGTCATGGGCCCCATCCATCAAGATCGCGGCTGGTGTCAAAAATCGGCTCAGAATTCTGACTAACGCATCAGTCAGTTGCGTTTTGCGCTCGCTAGCCATACGGCGAACAGGTATATGCGGCTGCACGATGCCCATTGCCAATGGTAGGCGCGACTGGTTAGCTTGTGCAAACACTAAGAGTTCATGGCGGCTGCGTGTGTCTCCCAGAAAGGCCAGCTCTTCCCAAACAACGGCCATGGACGGGTGGTCTTCAATGGGTTTCAGCCAATCCTGTGCAGGATCAAAATAACTCATTGTTTTAAGATGCTGGTCCGAAAGTCGCCCACAAAAGGTCCGAGCAATAGGCAGAGAGACAATAACAAGCTCCAGCAGCTTTGGGGCAATGCGCTTGAGCGCTCTTTGAACAGGGTTTTTGCTAGTTCCGCTCGACATCACCTTCTCATGTACCAATGCTATGACACAACGCTGCTGATTGTCTGGCAACTGGAATATGCCCAGTAGGGCTCTGCCTGCCATCACGTTCGCTTCCAAGTTGCCTAGGTTCCCAGCTTCACAGAGAGCACGCGGCGACAGCGCTGGAACATCGGAAGGTGCACTAAATAGCAGGAGTGGGGCACCATCAGTATGTAGGTGGATGACATGAAATCCGGCATACCCCTCATATTGATAGGTAACCTGTAACCGTGTTCCAGTCTGTCCTCGCTTCTTCTGCTGAGCAAGTTCTACACTGACCCAAGGCTGTAGATGTTGGAGCTGCCGTCCCGCATGATAGGCGTCTAATTGCGGAAGCACCATGTCCAGGAGGAAGATGAGGGTGCGTAGGGAAAAGCCTCGCAGGAATTCCGCCAGTAAGTTGCGAACTAGCAATCCTCCCTCATCATGGGACCCTCCCGGTGTGGGAATCATCGCAATCAGGGCCGCTTGCAGTTCAGCTTCCGTTTCAGGCTGGCCATCCCGGATATCCCTTCCGTCAATGGGCACTGTGTGCAGTTCAGTGTTCCCTTCACCAGCTGCTACTAACAGAGAACTTAGAGTTGTCTTGAGGTGTTCAGGAAGGTCAAAGCTAACCCATGAAAGTACACGCAGCAGACCCTCGCAACGTACCCCATGTGGAATGACTTGAGGGGTAGTGATTTGTAGTCTTTGGACTTCATGAACCCCTTCGTCAAGATCAATGAAGAGCAAGTGGCCATAGGAGTGTTTAGCACGTCCACTCCATGTGGGGTGCCCTTCTATCAGGACAATCTGATAGTTGAATTCTGTCAGAGAGTCAGGTTTCCACACACAAAGCCGGTCCTCCAGGCAGTGCACCAGTGTGACTGTGCGTTCGCCCGTGGCAAGTCTCATCATCTCTGGTGGCGTCGCAATCGCAGCAACTTTGGTGAGGCCAGGGAACACAGCAAACGCACTCAGGATCTCATGGACAGCAAGGCCCGTATAGGACCCTGCCGAGAAACCGTGCACGTTGACATCCCTGAAACCGCTTGTAGCCGCTGTGGTGACTAACTGTGGAAAGCATGACTTCAGAAATAGATGTTTGCCTTGCGGATGGTAGCAACGAAAGATTTGCATAATTGCTGTTGTCCAGGTCGGGTGTGGTGGCCTGGCATGGGCTGGCCGGATATTCGCAGCCTCAATTAGGCGAATCGCTCGCGTGAGCAGCAGTTGTTGATCAGCGAACTGTCCAGGGAGAAAATCTCGCCAAGCTGTCCATCCTTCTGCCGTGGAGAGTAGCTGATAGATCACATATTCATGCACAGTTTTGGTGAGGCCCAACTGGGTGATATGTTCTTCCCAGTCATCTGTCATCGCAAGCGATGGGCCATACACCTTGGTTTGCGCAAGATTTTGCAGAAAAATATCATATTCATGCTCGCCACTAAGTAGGCCACCCCCTAGTCCACTGCAATGCACTTCAAGGGGTCGGTCTTGCATCGGGGCGTCATCTTGCCAGACTTCAGCGAGGGAAAAGACCCAGGAGGCCCACTCTGCAGAGCCTGTGAGGGCTACGGGCAGCGCATCTGCGGGTTGGCCCCCACTGTAGTGTTGTTTGGACACTTCCCCAATATCTATGGCCTGCTCGTTGACGGTGACTTCCCACTTAGCCATCTCTCTGAAGGGTAACGGAAGACCAAACGTGAGGGGAGCTGCCTGCTGCAGCGATGTACATGAAGGTACAGATTGTTCCTTCCGGTGCCACAGTCCACACAGCAATGTGAGTTGAGCTTGGGAGAGAGGAACAGGAGGCACTTTGGCATGCAGTCGCAGACCAACCACTGGAAGGAAATTGGGATGCAACCATTGGGGCTTCCATTCTTGTGTCCCAAATAAAGCCGCAGCCAGCGGCAACCAGCCAAATTGGGCCAGCTCAGCGAGACTGCTGGGCATTCTTTTCTTGGCAGTACTGCCAAACCCATGCAGGATAACAGGCCGCATGTAGTGTGGCTCAATTGTCATGGCTTGGTACATCTTGTCTCCCGGTAGTACTCGTACGCTGACTTCACCCGGCAGCAGGCTAAGGGTCGGAAGGGCTCCTTGCTCATAGGCAGGCCGAGCCCATTTGTGGAAGTTGGGTTGTCTACCTTGGTAGCCATCAAGGATTCTCCGTAGATGACCGTGGCGCGGCCAGACTCCAGAGGCTGGGACCGGAAAAGTGACTAATCCAGACCACTGGCCCAACACACTCCACGCATGGCACCAATCTGCAGTAACCCGGGTGGACGTGCCAAGCAGAGGAGAGCCAAGTAATCCACTAGCGACTGCTTGCTCAACGTCCGCAGGTGGATATGTAGTAGCAAGGTAGGCTTCGACATGTCTATGATAGGCACTGGTAATAACGTGGGCTAGTTCATCAGGATCAGTATCCGAGTCCTCCAATACAGTGATGGGCACAGGGCTCTCATGACCTGAAGCTAATACAATGACCAGGCCCGCGTTAATTTCAGTGAATGCCTCACTCACTAAGATGACTCCTTTGGGCCTACACTCAGCGGCAGTTTCATCCTCGGCTGTTTTGTCTTTCCGGGTAGGTTTAGTTGACCCAGGCGGTGAAGAGTCATCGCTGCTGGACGACGCCCGACGAGACATGCGGGGACTCGGGTCTGGTGACCCACCATAGTCAACTTCATCTGCCAGATCGGCACCATAGGTAAGTGGCGGAGCTCGTAGCGGGTCAGCTGTTCGGACAGCAATATGGTCAGCACTATGCGATCTGGACAGCTTCGATGGTGGGCCAGGTTGCTGCATATCCCTGCCCGTGTCCACAGAGCGCGCACGTTTGTGCGATGATGCAATGGGACTTGGCAGTTTGCTTTTTGCAACTTTGCTTGGCGTAGCTGGGAGGGTGGGATCAGTGCTCGCTAGCCAAAGTTCTCGTATCTCAAAGAGGGTCACAGGCACACAATCGCTGTCAATCAGTGCAAAGTTGATGGTCGGAAAGAGGAATACACAAGCATCAAGGATGTACGTCCCAGCCCATGTCGGGTGTACCTTGTGAAGACCAGTGTCAGCCGAAATGTGGACAAAGACAACTGTGGTGAGTTCGCCATATGGACCGACATATCGTAGCCGTTCTTTCCACCAAGCAGCGACCATTGGCCAATGGCTGAGTCCAGGCACAGACTTGACCTTGTCTGATTGCAGATCCCGATTGTCCGTCACCAGATATACCGTGTGGTAGGGCAGAAACGCTGAGCTCTGACTAACCAACCATCGGTACAACTTGTGCCAATCAGGTCCAGGTAAGGTTTCGCTCCCGTCGACCGTGGCAATTTCATAGTCATGCCGATCCGGTGCAGCTGTCTTCTTATGGGGGTCTCCAAATCGCCAGTGCTGCTCAATCGATACATTCAGCCCGTATTCAGTCGAAATGCTCTTGTGCTGTTCAATTGCGTAGAGCAAGTCAAAGAAACTGATATTTGGGTTCTTTTCATACCAAGACTTCGTAACCTGTTCTCTGGAAAGCAGAGACATCACACTGTGAATTCCTGGGCAACTGATTTGGCTGTAGAATAGAAGAACGGGGGAGGGAGGGAGGTGTTGAGAATCCTGACACGTCCTTGGTCAGAAGACTCAAGCACACCAATTGGAAAAAACAACAGAAAAACCGACAGGGAGGAACAAAGAGAAAGACAAACAAAGCAGGCAACAACAAGAAAGGGCCAACAGCACAACACACAACCAAACAAGACAAAAAAAGGGGGGGAGAGGGGGGGGCAAGTGTTGAAAAACCTGACACGTCTTTGGCCAGGCAGTTCAAGCACCCAGAGCGCAAACTTGAAGGATCAAATCAAATACCCAGGACACTGAGACTTAGGAGCAATGGCTAAACTAGGCAGCGCACACGTAGTGAGCGAAAGAGGTGAATCAGGGGGAGGAAGCAGGAAGAAGAAGCTGGAAGCCCTGACAGTCTTTAGTCAGAGAATCCAGGCACAAGAGAGAGAAAAGAGAAGAATGGGAGAGGAGGTGAAGGGAGGCGCTGGTAACCCAGGCACGTCTTTGGCCAGAGAAACCAGACGTCAAATGGAAGGGAGGGAGAAGCAGGATGAAGTGAAATGAGCAATGATGGATACTATCGTGGAATGTGGTCCCTATGCACGAAAGATCAATATGTACTTTGTTGAATGGAGAAGAAGCTGTAGCAATACCCTTCGCCCAGTATCCGGGAAGTTGGCTATTTCAATCCCTTAACGTGGTTAGGAGGAGCTGTATGTCCCTTTCCTGGAACTGAGCTAAGGGCAAGACTGGCTACGACTGTCTCTTGAGCCGATGGGATCGCAGGGAGCAGTATCTCTTTGTGACAGAGCACACAGTACTAGTGCATTGCAAACATCATGGTTCAAATGAAACAAAAATTTTTATGCGTACGTTCTTTCGTGTGTCTTAAGATAACAAGCAGGCCAGAGTTCCTTTTTGCCTGATGCCCGCATCCTACTGGGAAAATGGTCATCTGGAGCACGCAATTAGTCAACTTGGTGTAGGAATGTTTCTTCCTGGTTGAGCTCAGGGGGTGTCTGCAGCTCAGGGCGTAGTTGTACTGGTAAAGACAGGCCATCGAGTATTCTGCGCCATCTAAATGTGGTGAAATTTGTCTGTCGAGACTGTTTTTCGATGATGTGTTGATATTTCCACACTATTTGTTTCATGATAGCGGTGGCCCTATCTGTCAGAGCAGTGAATTTGATTCGCACCTGAGAAAGTTGCTCACTTCTCACCACGTCGGAGGGGCTACTGGCACGCTGTAAAATGTCAATGACTGTGTCTTCAGTGCTCTGCAAAGCAGCAGCTTGTACAGCGTTGAAAACTTCTTTACGGGCAGGGTAACCATACCATTCCAGGGAGTGGCAAAGCACCGAGGCAATCGTAATCTCCTGCCACGGGTCCGCTTGTGCGTCTAGGAGCAGCTGTACATTAGTCCTGTGTCGATGGAGGACAGCAAGAAAAAGGGGTGGGAGCGCTCCTTTCACGGGCATCACCGAGGCACCAGCTTCAAGCAAAATTTGTACGTGCTGTGAGCTGCCCAACTCAACTGCTAACTCCAACATGGTGGTGGGTTTTGTTTTGGGCGGAATGATATTGGGGTCAGCATGGGCTTGTAGCAGTAGGTAAGTTAGTGTGGCTCCATGTCGAGGGAAACAGTGGCCAGCGGTAGGCTGGTAAGCGTACGGATCAGAATCAGCAGAGTGGTCTCGAAGGATAGCTGAAGCTACTAATGTACTAATATGCCCTTCCTCCGTTGTCATGTCCATAAGGCCTACGCCCTTACCAAGAAGATAGCTTACATCAATCACATCCTTGTGACAAATGGCAGTGAGAAGGTCTCGGTATTGCTGTGCTGACGGGACTTGTAACGACTGCACTATATAGCAGAAAGTTGCCTCATTTGTATCTGTGTCGAACTGAACGGCCCTCAAAGGCAATTGGATTGCTGACGAGCTGGCTGCGTATAGGACCACTTGGAAAGGTGAGTCCAACCTGAGCACCTTAGCCGTCTGTTTAATAATATCCCATCCGAGGGTTGTCCGTTCCACGACGTCCATCGTCAGGGTTGTTTCACCACGGATTCCATGGCAGACACGGAGTCGCATACTTACCCCTGGAAATAAGTAATCGGAGGCAACCCTGACAGTCTTTAGCCAGAGAGGCCTCGCACTTATATTTGCAACCACGAAATTCATAGATGCCTAGGCAGGATGCAGAGGGGTGTATAAGGAACTGTAAAAGGACTAGTAACATATCAGACCATCTAAATTTGAGCCGATATTGCTTAGCAGATCACAAGAGAACAGTTCGCAAGGGCTTGCAAGTTGATACAACGAAAACATAGTAGCCAGTCAGAAGAAAACGGCCTGTGCTGTATAGCATATCTAGGATCCCATAGGTCTAAAGATCGATCTAGTTGGTATGTGACAAGACTTGTATCAGGAAAGTCTCGGTGAGGATCAGGAGTCCGATGCTTTTATTTGAGCTGAAAATTCTGCGGGCCTTCTATCGAGCAGCGTGGCAAGGGGTCCCATGCAAGAAGACTCCTCTACTCGACTGCCAGAAATCTGGTAGCAGATATAGCAACTAGTGCACTTACCATCTTTTTATGTCCTGCATCCTCAGCGTGAGGAAAGAGCCACAGTCTTCGCTGCAGTTCCTTCGGACTGTAGACAGCATGCAGATGTCAAAGGTCTAATGTCACTCAGGTTTGACTTCCCTCTGTAGCTGGATCTGTGCACGATTCTGTCGGAGCAGCTGAAGCAGCTTGAACCAACTCTTCCTCTTTAGCCGTGGCTTGTTCATGCTCGATCTGCACCAAGTTGCCCACGACTTCTTCCATTTGGGTGGCTGCCTCCATTACGAAGGTTAATAGAGTGCGTGCATACGCCAGCTGTTTAGCGGCCCGGGCCCGGCCCTCTGTTGCAGGTCCTAGCGGCGGTACCTCACCATGCCGCCACATTGTGACTTTGCTTGTTGTATGATTTGGCATGGAGGGTGATTGCGGCTCCGATCGACCAGCAAAGGTCGCATTGAGTTTCTGCAAGTCGCGTTCACTGTAATTCCCAGTCGGGTCGAGCTGTTGGGTACTTGTCTGTCCCGTGGGGTCTGTGTACTTCCTCTTGCCATGCAAGTTCTCCTCTCTTCGCGGCATAGACTTTATGGCACTTTTGTGTTCAAAGCCAGTCTTGAAAGTTTCGTGAGCTGCTGAACTACAGCGGGATTCTCTGTTCAGGGCAATAATTTTGTCCATCACCTTGCCTGAGCTATTGGTCATTTCTGTGAAGGGCCAGCAGGGCGTGCGATTCGCCAGGATATTGTGTTCATGCATCCGGTCAACATAGAAATGATTCAATTTCTCATTGTGTCGATGGTTCGTGATGACAGCAAATCTTCTGGGACTGACCCAAATCCATAAATCCTCCTGAAAGGACTCTGTGGCATAGAAGGGCCAGATCTGCCGGCCTCCCATTTCCACAAAACAAAAATTGGTGTAGACGTCATCACTGGCTTCGGTATCTATATGACAAAAGTCATGTGACAGCTTGGCGGAACTGGACCCTGGATAGGCCCAGTCCACTGGGCTCTTCATGTCATCATTGAGAATAATGTTCCAACATTCGCCATTGATGCACATTCTATATTCGTAGAAGGACCATGCATGGAGCTGCTTGGCGTGCTCATAGCAGCCTTGCTGCCGATAGACCTGGATGCCGTCGTATTCCGCAATGTAGGACTCTTTGTACTCAAGTCGCTGGTGTTCACTGTGAGCCTCTGTATCATTACTGCCACCAGCTGGGCCCGCTTGGTCAGGCCCAGTCAGTGGGCCTGCTTTTAGCGTGACCTTATCACCGATCCATTGCGCCATGACTGCCCACCAGGGTTTACAAGGGTATGGCAGAAGCAGGAACGGTGTGCAGGAAGAGAGAGGAGAGGAAACAATCACAGACGAGTGAGAGGGACGGACCAGAAAGTAAACACGAGGGGCCAACAGTTACGGACAGCAGCAGAGGTGGCAATAGGGGGCAGCCAAAGAGAGGGGAAGAAGACGACGGCAAAAGAGAGGGAAGGCAGAATAGAGAGAGGGTACTCCCCTGACACGTCTTTGGTCAGAGGAGTGGGAGCCCTGTACATGGGACGGTGGTTTGAGCCACAGGTATGCGATAGGGTATACTAAGAATGATGCCGTATCTCTACCTGTCGACATGTACCAAAGTCACGTGTACTCATGAATGCACATGCTGATCATGCACGCTGCCTTGGCGGAAACACAACTCTCTTTTTTGCCAGAATTTTTGAATTGGCAATATCACACCTAAGGATGATAAGCATAGTCCTTGCTTCGCGCCAGTTGATTCATCAAAAAAAGTTAAACAGTGAGTAAGTTCAGTGTAACTGTGTTGTACATAAGCTGTGGCAATGGACATCAAGCAAGTAACCAATTGTGCACGAGTTAATACCACTGAACAAGGATGGACAAGTTAAATGCGGGTTGGGGGTCATCCTGAGCCCTTCGTGAACATTCATTAAATGCAAATACACCGGACTGTCATATAACCAGCTAATAGGTGTGTAGGGGATATTGCTTGTTAGACATACCAGCTTAGGAGGGATGAAGAACCTGTGAGCAAACACACGCACATGTTCACACTGCAGTCACCACCAACAATGTCAAAAAGGATGAAAGTGCCCCTACCAGGTGAGCATGTGGTGCAGTTCCCTTAAAGGTTATTTGCGTGATAAGCGAGAATAACCACAGGAAAGGATGACCCGTGAGCGCCTCTTTTGATTTGCTGGCAATCAACTTCACCTGACTTCTGCTAAATCGTTGGGCCTCACAGGTCGGTAAAGATGGTTGCATAAGCTTCACTGAGGGCATACCAATTTTGCTGTAGTCGGTAAAGTGCTCGGTTAGCTTCTTGGACAAGGTCATTATGTTGCATTTGCAGCACTTGTATACCTTCACTGAGTTGGAAGATCCTATCCGCTTCATCTGCATGATTAGGAAACTGGCCTGCTATCGCAGCTTGGCACTCTTGCGAGAGCCGGAAATCAAAGCACGGTCGATCATCTTCATGGACAGCACTGTTGATTCGTGATTGCTCACTCAGTGCAATTCCTTCTAGGGTTGGCTGCAGTGTTTCAATGCGATTACCTAATATATTATAAGCATGCATAATTTCTGCAATAATAGCACATTGTTGGGCATTCTTTGCAACTATTGCAAAGCGTCTGGAGTTGGCCCAGCATGCATATCCGTTGTGTCGCACCTCTGCCGCGAAGGGATAGAAACCACCGTATCCTGCAATATTCAACCAGGCCTGCAGGTAAACCTCGTCACACTCTCGAGGCATGACCTTATGGAATCCATGGGGCAGTGTAGCCCCCATCGCTACTGTCGTCTCCTCCGGAAGCCATGTTTCATCTTCAGCCCATAGGATGTTCCATTTTTCACCATTGAGCCATGTGCATACTTCCATCAAGTTAAATGCCCTACGCTCTATGTTGACATTGTGACATAGCCTATGGATAGGATACTTGCCGCGATGTAGATTTGTCAGCATATTTGGAGTGCTCTGAATGGTTTCGACGTTATAACCTTTCCAATGGTAGTTCCTCAGAAATGTCATGAGCGCGGTCGACATGGCTACGAGGGTGGAGCGTTTGCCAGGTGCAGTCCCGACACGTCTTTGGTCGGAAAAGCACCGTGGCTTGGCAGCTGAGGGAAACCTATACTATGTATGGTAGTGTCAGGCAACAAAGTTAGCAACATTGAAGGTAGCACATCATTAGGTCAGCTGTTTTGTCTGAACTATGTCTGAGCCGATAGACTACGTGTACTGGCAAGGTGTTATGAAATTCGTTACCCTGTATTAAAATTCCAGTGGCTGCCGGAATGGTACAGCTTTAATGTAACATGTCACTCAAGCTGAAAACACTCGTGTTCTTATTTTCTCAATAGCTGGTCAAAATTGCGCTACACGCGGCGTAGCTACCTTGGGACTGGCCAGTCGCTCAGAGCTCAGGAAAGGTGGGAACAGGGAGTTTGGAGGCACATCATCATCTTGCTTCTTTTATAGCACTGGCACTTCTCAGTCAATGGTAAAACCATTGCTAAGGTGAGCGCGGGAAGCAGTTCTCTCTCACATCATGTAGTTCTTCGCCTACATCTGAACTGATCTCAATGCCATCGGGATACACCACTGGGACTAACAGCTCGTTTTGAGCGTATTCCATTTCACGTACGATGTGGGCTTTGTAGTCAGCGATCATGTGAAGTAAAGTGACTTGCGCTTGAATGTTCTCATCAAGCTTTTCTGGCATTGGTATGTCAACCCAGAATACTTCCCTGGCCTGTTGCTTCGCCTTGAGCAAATGGTAGTGGGCGGACTGCAAGTTGTCCAATAAAGTACAGCAAGCTGTGTACTTATTAATGACGCGTTTAATATGTAGAAGTCGTTCATCACAGCTCGATGTATCCGATGTAGCACACGCCATGGCAGGCAATCCGGTAACTGAACTTGTGTGATCTCTTTGAATTCAATAGACTAGCACAATTCATGTGGGAGAGGAATGTAAGACGGTTGAATTCCGGGACCACAGGAGTCCATTGACTGTTTATGTGAGGGACCCCTGTCACGTCTTTGGACAGAAGTACCCTGTGTAGTCTTAGAAAGGGAAAGTGATACATACTTCTGACAGGTCCATTGCGTGGTTATGGAGGAAATTACACCCAAGGACAATTATGGGAGAGAGTAGCAATAATTCATGAGGTAAATGATAAATTCACAATCTTGGTCAGTTACTGCATAATACCGCTACTGAGGAGCCAAAAGGTGGGATATGCATAGAATCCTCGACATTCGGTACTACCGATCAGGTACTTAGTTAGAGTGTGGCTCATGGAAAGGGGAGCGCAGACTTGAATAAGACAGGCACAATCAAATTAAACCAGATAGAGAGAAGCAACAGGAGGGAGGTCAATATGTAGAGTGCCGTTAGAATCTCGCTACCTAGTGTCGAAGCCAAAGAGGGAGAGAGGAGTAGTGCTCAACTGGCAAGACAACACCTCAGTTGACCAGTCATTTTGTCCTCTGCGCTGATGACTCGTTTGTGGCACAAACACATTGCGCAGCGATAAGTCTGCTCATTCATCCAACTTCCGCTTCACAGAAATCTGACTCTGTTGCTTGCCGTGCTTTTCTTGCCACCGACTTGCCTCCCATCGCTGAAAGATTTTGGCTCGATCAATGGCAGTCAAAGATTTCCGGTCAGCCTGTTCTTCACTCGGTTCTCGTGTTGAGACTACGTGATTCCCTTCTTCGTTTGCCAGGAGTACTAGAGCTTGATCGAGCGCCCTTAATGCCAATTTCAGTTGATTGATAGCATTTTCAGTGCCCGTACCGGCTAGGTTTGCATTGTCAGTTGCCTTGGCCAAGCCTTTTCGCAACTGAGTGACTTGATGGGATAGCAGGTTCGCTGAGCATGGCAATGGTTTTTGTCTAGGTCTCTCGCTCTCCCTGCCCATTGGCAGAGATATGGAGTACAAAATTAACTATCTGTGAGCAATAAACGGCTCATGAGCTGCACAATTATGCCTTGCCTCATAGCAGTCAAGCAGAGAAAGATAATCAAACAAATAAAAAGATGAGAGCCAATAATAGGTTCTACCGCACTTATCAAACTCATTGGACTGAGGGGCTCGATAAGCCTGGCAAAACCAAAAAACCGACTACCCTAGTATGTGTTCTTTGGCTGAGGTACAAGGAATGGGTATTTAGGTTGCTCTACGCCGTTTGGCCATGCGTTCCGTAAAGGTATCGTAGCCCGATGTTGGTGCTTGTGTGTTCCATCGGATGGGTCTCGTCCCGAATAGCTCACTTTCGGTGTTTCTTTTCCTTTCGGTACGGGGGAGGGGGGAGGGATTTGTGGCCACGTTGACATCCTCGAGAGTCTGTATAAGAGCCTGAGCATCTGCGGCGAGTTCACGTAAACTGAAAAGGGGGGGATCGCATGAATCTAGCTGTAATTGATGGAGCATTGCCCGTTCAGCTTCATAAAGTAAATGTGGAGAGATTTCTTTTGGGAGCCAGAGTCCATCATGAAGCCAGATTGCTGATGTTACGTGACACCTTCTCGTTAGTTCCTTGTAGTAAGAGATCATAATGTGTTCTTCATACCATTCAAGAGTTCGAAAAGCAGCACCTCTGACATGAGCAGCATATTGTGGCCTCCTTACGGGCAGGTGGTGATTAACAAGAGCTTGTGTTGCTGATTCAATTTGAAGGCTGAGGTGATATAATGCTGGAGGACATGTGATATGGTGTTCCCTTTCAATTTTAGCACACGCTTCACTGGCCCCTGCATTCATTACAATTAGCGGATGTCGCTTGACCACAGCAAACCGCTGATTCAGCGGTACTAACCCTAGCAGATCAATGAGTATCGCTCTCAGATCTACTATGTGTGGGAGGTGACTGCTGCGAAGGAGTCGTCGCATGATTTCGTAGATAAAGCGCCGACCATGTCAACTTCCTGGTGCGTATTTCCAAATAGGAGTAATCTTACCTTTCGTGGCAGTCTTTGAGCACAGGGACCTCTGCCATACAGTCGGCCCAGACAGTCTGTTGCAGAAGCTGTATACTCTACTACTCGGGGTTTCGTGAGATTGGCAGTGCCCGCTAAATAGGCCTCCACCTCTTTGCGGTATTGCTGGTTTGCAGTTTGCATCATAAATTTATTTACCAATTCTATGCTTACAGCCGGGACTCCGGTAAGTAATAAGATCGTAACACCTAACGGCCTCTCTTCCAGTACAATAGCTCCAGATCGCATGGCCAACTGATAGGGCGCTTCAACCACGATTTCGGTAGGCTCGCTTGTATGAGCTGGGAAGGCCTGTGCCGCTCGGCTCGCTACTCCAGCAAGATAGTCTGCGAGTATATTGGCTTCTCTTGGGCGGTATACCCATTTTCCATGGTCAAAAAACCTCGATTGTTTCCGGCGAATTTGCTGTATAATAGGCTGTAGGTCGATCCGACGAAAGAGTCCTGCAAAGGCTAAGTGCTTTACGATGGGGAGGATATCCCCTTGTAAGTAGGCCTGGTCAACTGCATAGTTTCTGTGTACCATTTCTTCACACAAAAGGTCTGTTGCGAGATTAGCTGACACCGCCTCAGCAAAGATATTGTCTGGGCAGCTAGGTAGTGCAATAGCTCTCCACTTAAGCAGCGTTAGTCCTTCTCGCTGGAGTTCTAAGAGAGCAGCGCCCGCCCCACCTGTTCCCTTATCAGCATGACAGGACCCGTCAAATTGTACTAGTAGTGTAGTTTTGTCCGAATTGAGACAGCTACTAAGTACTTCATCGGTGCCTATAGGCTGTAATGCCGTAAGACGGCAATGATAGTCACCACACTCACACTGGAAAGTGGAAAGCGAGACATTTGGGGAAACTCCTGTTCCGACCTGGATAGTTTGCTGAATTAATTGCAGTGGTTCAGAGCCTAAGGGGACAACCGCAACTGTTTGATTGGCTTCCACTGCTTCACGAGTAATGCATACTCGAGCAGGGGCAAGGGCACACGAAATGTGAAGTGGGGGTTTGTCACAACACGAGAGTAGCGAGTCATCAACAGAACAGTGGGCGGAAACTAACTGTGTCCTTATATGCTGCATACGAAGGTCCAGGGGTAGTTCTGTCTGTACTCTTTGCACGAGGTTATGTATCCAGGTATCCATGGGGGTAAGGGGAGCAGAGATTTGATGTCTCATTGCACCTGATTCCCGTAGTAGCAACCTGAATTGATGAACTACTCGCGATGCTATTGCTAAGTGCTTAGCGCTTTTTCTTGACCCTTCGGCCAGCGACAGTATTGAATTATCTCCTGTCAGGCTTCTTAACGCGCTGATAGGTACTACACACCACCGAATCCAATGTCCTACAGTATTGTCTCCCTTTGAACATGCAATGCATTTTTCCCAGTCTTCACTTGCCGGTAGTTCTTCTTGTGTAGGGAGTACTCTGCGTGATGCCTCAAGCAGTCTGACAAGGGAGTCTGTCGTGAAGGCCGTCAGCTGTTTGGTTACTATACATGTTTCACAAATTGCAGTTTGATAGCCGCCGAGTGGGTATGCACGGCCAAAGTTTGCACAGAGAGCACATTTTTTTTGCCGACTTTGGCCACGTCGTGCTAACCACTCATCATCATCCTCATTGACTGCCCAGCGTAACAAGGTGAACCTAGTAATACTAGGAATCCATCGCTTGTTGGCCTCGCAAGCATGGCTGAGCCATGCCCAGCTGATTCCTCCCGTCCATCCAGCTGTTAGTACCTTATTACGAATATAGTGAGATGCTAGCTGCATCATGTGATGGAGCACACATTTTTTGACTGCGTTTATTCGTTGTTTGATTGTACCACTTCCTGATACTGCTCTTGTTAGGACACCTTCCCCAACGACACGTGCCCACGCTTGCCATAGTATCCTAACTTCGTGTGTTTGTCTGTTCACTGCCGGTGGAGTTTCAATGTAAAGTTCATGAACCTTTCCTCCTTTTCGCAGAACTAGCCCTAATGCAGAAACAAGGATACTTACGCCCGGGTCAAGTAGTGGTGCAATTTTACACAGTCGAAATACGAATGCAAGGAGGTCATGTCTAATCCAACTTCGTCCTAGTAAGAGTTCCGTTGCTGCCGCGCGTAGCATTTGAAGATCTTCCGTGGCAGCACCAAAATAGGATGTAGTGTATAGTACCACACTTTGTGCAAACGTATTGAAAGCAATGCTCTTAGAGACAACTGAGAGGACTGGTTGCCGAAACAGCCTGAGCCGATGTATAAACTTTTCGGCAGCCTTAGGATTGATTTGTTTAAGGGTAGTAGGGTGTGTAGTTACTGTCCATAAGTCACGATCCGACAATTGGGCGCGACCTAGCAATAATAGTCCGAGAGAGGTCGCAATACCTTGGATGCAGTGTGCCCCGAAACCTGACTGATCTAACTGACGAAGCACCCAGCTTGGAAGCGGGCTGTTGATTACTAGAGCTGTTTTACATCTACAGTTACACTCTAGTGCCAGCAATGAGCATATGGGTGTGTAGTCTGTTCCATTAAGGATACCGCAAGCTTCTCGAGGGGTCAACCCTATACACTTGTCAGCTCGTGCAAGTAGGAGTGTCTTTTGGGAAAGGATAGCCGATAAGATCGCTGCTCGTGCGGTGGGGTATTTCTTTTGCCGGAGAATAACTTCACTTTCGATCCGCCCAGGCAGGGATTGGACTGAAAAGGGGGGACAGTCAGTGCTGATAGCTTGCCAACAGGCATGCTGGTCAATTTGAAAACCTGCCGACCAGCAACATTGCTCATTTGTGGACTCTACTAACCCAGGTAATGTCATGTCCTGGTCCTGCAATCGTGTTGTCATCAATGTATCCCTGAACACTAAGGACCCGGGGGATACGATTCATATAGTGATATATCGGGTCCATTGCCAAGCAGAATAGGAACACTGAGAAAGACCTTCCCATGTCAACTCCCACATGCACCGCCCTAGGCGGCAGAAGTCTGCCTTGAACTTTATGGCGGATGAGCCTTCCAAATAAGATGTATTTGGCATAATTACAGACCCATGTCGGCGCGTTACGCATTCGCAGGATATGTAAGATCCAATAGGGATTAACCCGCTCAAAGGCCTTTGATAGGTCAACTAGTAGTGCAGCCACGGGAGTATTGCTATCCAGTAAGGCTTGTATGGCATGGACAGCATGCTGCGGTTCTTTAAAGCAATTCATGACGACCTGCGAGGGATGCATATATGCACAAGTTGCTTTCATGACTACAGCAGCAATGGTGCCATCAACAAGCCTATCACAAGTATTGGGCATTCCTAAGGGCCTGAAATAGTCAGCAGTCGGACCTACTTTTGCCTTGGGTATCCAAACCCCTACTTGGACAGGTGCAGCTCGTAGGCCTGCTAACATTTTCATCATCAGCTGATCTAGGACTGGGTAGCTATCTTCAGGGGAAAGCCTCCATGCAGAGTAGGGGATTCCATCAGGGCCAGGGGCTGAATCTTTAGTGCCAAGGAGTGTATGGAGAAAGTCCTGTTTCTGGGGAAGCTCAATACTCGGCCACGACGAAGCAGTCTGGTACTCCCGTAAAATGGGTTCCCATTCTTGAAGAGAGTCTTGAGGCTTTACAAACCAAAAGTTCCGCGTGTCAAGCATGGCTTCGTCCAACATCTGGGAGGTGGTGCACTGTTCTCCCTGCTGATTGAGGATCGGCCCATTATAAATGACGCCCTTGGGGCAAATAGATCGCAAACGGTTCCAGAACGTAATGTTATTGCCGATACCTCTGGCTTGTTGATTTACCTGCTCAAGGGCGGGATATTGCCGAGTCATCGTGATCTGGTCTAGAAAATCAAAAATCTGTTTTAACAGATCACTTCGAATTGTTATTTTTCCTGGATATAGCTCACTAACCCCGTTGGAAGTAAATATATGGTAAGTGGCAGCCTGGAGTGCATGGAAATGCTTTGCAGGTACGTGTAACACCTCAGCTCGAATTTTAAGGAATTTCCGCAGAAGTTCATGCTCAGGAATTCGAGGGTGATCCGATGGAATAGGTTGTTGTCTCCACCACGACCAAAGGGTGGACACAAACTCAACTTCCGCTTGTGTGCTTTGGCCTCCCGGCGCAGGGCCACGCCAAAAAGGCGAAAACCACGCAGAAGCATGGCCCCACGCAAGCACCAGGCGCAGCCGGCGGCGCACACCTTTCCACACCATGTGACCCAGGTCACCCAACGGTAGGTGGATCCACACACCGGGTGGTAAGCAACCGCGACCATTCATTTCCCAAGTGGATCCACTCACCGAGTGACGTGGGAACCAAAAAGGAACCCATTCATTTCACCCAAGATGATCACCACTCAAGGGACGTGGAACACGGGCACCCACCACCACACAAGGTGTTCACCACCATCACCGAAGGGGAAACCATCACACGATGCCCCCATTGGTTCCCGGACTCCTGCTCGTACAGGAGAAGAACGACCAAAGAAAGGAGTGGTCGAACTAAGTCACCTTTTCAGTGACCCCAGTCCCAATGGAGCACAGCTCGAACCTTGGATTAGGTCCTTACTGTGGCCAGACTGTACATTGAGCCCACTCTCCCCGAAGGTTGAGAATGAACCGGTCGGTGACCCAGTCGTTAGCGATCCCATGCATCCCCGGAGGGAAACACCTGTCTCACGACAGGACCCTAACACTGTTAGGGAGGAACCGACGGTCTTGTCCACCGTGAGCTTGGCTACCCACGATGAATTTTGACCGTTAGCCAACGGGTTGCCCCGTTGACCCCTCCTCGAGACGAGTCCCCAAGTCTCTAAGAGGTTCACCGACCTTGCCTGTTCCCCCGTGTCATCATAGGGTGTTGCTACCCTAGACACAAGGTAAGGTGAGACCCGTCAGTCCCGTACCACGTGTGTACCGATCGGTCCGGGAGAACCCCGAGATACCGCACGATCACCCAAGGATGTGCGCAAACACAAACGAGGGTGTGACATGAGGAGCAACCCAACATGTCAACACACGCCGACTAGGGGGTACGAAGGTACCGTGTCCGTTCACGGTTCGTTAGGGACGGGGGCCTTCAGCAACTCCCCTGCGCTATACCTCAGTTTAACGTCCCCCCGGACCCTCACGGGTCCACCTCCCCCTCTTACAGACATGCCTCTTGGCGGGCCGCAACCTCCGCCCGGGCTATCTGTTTGGGGTAGTCTTTGGATCCTTCTTATCAGCTCTTGTAGATCGTTAGGAACCATATAGGGGTCAGCCTCGTTCTTTCCAGGGCAAAACACGTTAGTTGGGATGGTTTGATGGACTGGGTCTTTCATGTCACTTTTGACCCTTGGTCGAACTACAAAGGTCGCGGTGAGCTGGTAATGTCCACTTAGGTGATGTCGCCTATTGGCTGCTACCATAACATCTATTTGGGCTGCAGCTATATAATCAGTAGGACATAATACTCTGTCGAGTGCTGAACTTCCAGTAGGGCTTTCAAAGGTGTGAAGTTGCGGATGCGTGTCGAGAACTTGCGCGTGGACTAATAATTCATTCCAAAGGTCCGGGCAGCTAGCATCCACTTGGTTAAAATCTCCCCCCATATAAAGGGGAAAGTCGACTCTACTGGTCTTGACCCAGGTGATTAATTCTTTCAACTCAACGACCTTGGTTTGTGGATGTAGATACACTGACAAGAGTCCGATGGTAGAATATCTGTCTTGGATTACGGCAAGGACAATGCGACCTGGTATGACAACTTCTGTTCGGTCAAGTTTCCACTCAGGTGGAATTAGGGCTGCTGAACCACCCGACACTCCACCTCTTTCTGTTAACAATCCTTGGGTGTGTGCAACTTGAATACCTGGTATATTATGGTGCAAGACCTGATGGGTTTCAGCATGCCATCTGGTTTCTTGTAGTAAAACCGGGCCTGTTCGTAGCAGTCGTTTAATGAGTCGCATTTTGGCATCCCCTGCTCTAGTTGTGAGTGTCCACCCTGATACATTCCACACGTGTAGTCGTTTAAGCCTGAATGGAAGATCTTGTCTTATAGCTTTTCGATATTCGAGAATGCTTCGTCCTATTTCTTCTACTGCAAGAGAAGGTAATGTTCGTGAATCACACATAAGTTGCTGATAAAAATCATCAACACCCTGATGGAAAAGTGTGGCAACATGTTGCAGGGTTAACTTCCACCAAGGTGTTCGGACATGGAGTATATGGGGCAATATTGATAGGTCACGTATCTTGGATAGATATGGCGGGCACTGAGTCCCTGTTTCGAATAGATAAGTCGTTTTGACACATCGCGTAAGCATCTTGAGCAGTGTACGGAGCAGAGGAGCAGGCAAGTTCCGCAGAATCATCATCATTGCAGTTACAAGAGTCAGTTTAGTCCCTCCGGTGGGGCTTCTCCCAATGCGAAGAGCAGTCTGCTCCACTCCTCCGTACCTGCAAAGATAAGATATTCTCCTGATGGGTCCAGTGTATGCGATTGTATGAGCTGAGTCCCAAGTTGCCTAGGCATTCGCCGCATGGACGATGACTGCGTATACCACATTGGTGACCATACAACAGGGGTGGCAACTTTGTACGCGACAAAGGACTTAGATCTTGTAAGACCTTGAACTTGATGATTGTCAACAACGTGTACAGCGATCCATTGCGGAGTGGCACCACTAATATCGCGTGCTAATACACCTATAATACTTAAGCCGCCTGTGCCATCCAGACCACCGAGTAAATGGATGACAGTGCTAGCGGGCGAGGCGTTGTGCATAAAGCACTGCGGGGCACCAAGTGTGTGCAAGTAACACAAGGCACAAAAAGGGCACTGTAAAGCCGCAAATTCACTAAGATGTATATAGTGCTGTCCATTATCAATTCGAGCAAGTATCGGGTAGGTCGCAAATGTATGATAAGAAACTTGCACCACATCAGCAAATATCTTTGGCATGTTGGCATGAATGAGAAAGTCTTTACTTTGTCGGTAGTCGAATGCGACCGTTCCAAAGCGAAACGGTTGATCAGGCTCATGAGAAAGCAACAGGAATAGCAGGCAAGGTCGCTGTACCCCAACATAGATAAGGGGAGGTTGCATAATTTTTGGTGCCCAAATGATAAAACCGTAGGGAAATTGGTGCTTTACACTAAGCGTTGCAATCTGGAAAACAACAAATAGTTGTTTGATAGCAGTAAGTTGTTCAGCACCCGTATATTCTCTCAACAGTTCAATATGCTTTGCTTTGATCTCTTGAGCTTCAGCATGAAATCCAAGACCATTTTTAACAGCCAAGTAAAGCATGTGCGCTGACAGGGTAACATTTTCATATGTGTTTGAGGACTCTAGCACCCAATCAATCCGAGTTTGGGTTATAATATTGCTCAGCTCTTTATCCCCAAAGGGGGGTTTATCTTCACTGTGGGTTCCTTGATACTTCGGAGGTTTGGATCCTGGTAAAAAGGCGAAAACTGTCGGCTGGTGCACTATTGGAGGGCAAGCTGATTCGACACTGTCAGTAAGAGTATAGTGCCTCCATTTCGCTTCAAAGTCAACTTTGTCATCTTTGAGTTGAACTCCTCGAGCGGCTGCTTGTTCCAGAACCAGTTTCAGCAGGTCTTGGTATTTGGAATATACTTCTTGAATACTCGGTAGGTCTTTGTGGTACGGCTGCGCATCATTGCTTCCCTCAACCCACTGTTGCAGCTGATTATCAGTACCGAGAGCCGCACTGATGAGAGATGGGTGAAAGCTATTTCCACAAAAGTCTCGAATCACTTTATCCGTGAGAAGAGAGGGCCCATGTCTTTCTGTCGTTAAGATATTCTCAAGTCCTGCTAGTTTGCGTACTTCTTGGACCGTCAGAATTCTCATTGGCAGCACAATATTTGGGTTATGAAAGATAGGCACTAGTTGTTCAATGAGTTCATCTTTTTTGGATGTGGTCGCTCTGTCTGTTTGAAGAGTAATAAGGAAACTTTTCCATATGGGGAGAAAGTGAGCAGGGATGAAGCTTGCCCATGGCAGGTTTGGGACCCTAACTCCCTCAGCTATTTGGGCTAACAACATGAAAGATTTCCTCCCACCAAAAAAGGAATAATCCCATAGGAGTGCACTGGGCTGGTAGCCTGTCCAGGAAAGCTTCAGGATTCCATTGTTTGACAGCCCTCTTGTTCGGAGTAATGGGGCCAATGGTAAGTTTTCACCGTTCAAGGTCACTAAAGGGCCCCATTCATCGATAAAAGTGAGCGGAACACTGGCCAGTTTCTCTGTGTCCATGTGACTCCGTAGAAATACCCTTTTTCGCTGAATGCCATAATAGGGACCAGTGTCCCATACCCACCGATTGGTTGGTTGTTTACTAGGAAGTCCAAGACAATATAGAAACATTTGGAAGTGTTCAGACTGCTCAAGGCGCTGCATGCCTTTAGGTTTGCGGTCAGTTTGTACAATTTGCATGCTTCCAGCATTCTCTGTCAAATATCGGACCGATTCTGGTCCAAAGAGCTTCTGAAGATGCAGAATTACAAGGTAAACCACAAAAAAGAGCATACTTCGCTGACCTGTCAGCCCAAGCAATCCATTTAGGTAACCTGCATAAGTAAGATCTTGACAGGGAGATCCTGCAACAACAATCCACTTGATTGTAGGATACATTGCCTTGGCTTGACGAAGGATCAGAGAGTCACGGGCAACTAGATCCCATACATCTTTAACGTAGATGGTAGCAACCCCTTCAATCGTATATGCCCACTGTTGGTCTTCACGCAGTCCTATTTCGGCAGCAACAAGCCGACGTAAGACAGGGTCAATTTCTGCTGCGATGAAGATAGTAGGGGGTTTACCTAGTTTTTTCTTAATGATGTGATAGACCGATCCGACTCCATCAAACATCGAGATAACACCAACGTTGGCCAGCGTTGCATGTGCGATAATCCTAGGTAATCCTTCAGGGTCAATCTCTTCAACTACATTCTCATTCTTACTATCTTTAGGGGGTCCATGTCTGGTCACCTTCGCCCTTTTCTTGCTCGACTTGGTTTTCGCATTGTTCTTGCATGAGGGGGGAGAGAGCTGCGAGGTTCGCGTTCTTTTCTGCTTCCGAGGCGTTTTGAGAAAGCCTTTGACAACCTTTAACTGTCTTTTGCGATACTGCGCAACTTCACCTCCTCCTGCTGCTTCAGAAAGTTGCTTTGTCATTAGGATTGCTTTGGGTGACTTAACTGGCAGTATGACAAGCCCACTGATGAGGAGCTTCCCGCTGACATGCTTACAGTCCGCAACTCGTATACCATTGTTATGGTCGTACATACTTATCGTTCCAGGCTGGCTAGTATGCAGGACTATGAGCTGGCTGTCAAAGTCAAGCCTAGTGGTGGCTATGAGACACTGGATTTCGTACTCTCTGTCTTGGAACATGAATTTGTGCCCAAGCGGGAGTCGTTCTTCCTCGAGCTTCGGAAGGGAGCATCCTGGAGGTACTTTGATTCGAACGATAATCAAGGGGCCCAATTTGCCGCATTTCCACTTGGCATTGGCAGTGTCTAGACATGAACAAGCTTGACACTCAGTCAATTCATTAGTATTCCAGATTGGAACTAACAAGTCGCAAAGTTCATCTATACCTGTATTAGGCTTGACTGTGGCAGTGAAGGTGTCAATTGGTATTGCGCTAGACTGTAAGCACACCTGACATTGTAATACAAATCTTGAGAAAAGAAAATTACGAGTACTCTGACTAAGGTTTGCGCAAATGATTGAGTAGAGTTCATATACTGCATCGTTTTGTGCAGTGCCGTTAGGGGGAATGGTGCTGAGTGTTGCAAGGGACAGGCAGGCATCAAAACATGTAAAGGGAAAAACCGTAGGTACTTGATGGACCCAACTCCACCCTACCCCTACTGCTGCAAGGGCTGCCTGTCGCACATGGATACTAACATGTGTTGGGATCCACGGCCCTCTTGATAGGAGGTACAATGCAGTATTCATGCTAGACATGTGACCACAGTTAATCGCAATGTCTTGGGCTTTATTAGCTAAGGCCGCAATAACGGGAGCATCAAGGGTCGGGAACCATTTGCGGCTGGATTCAGCAAAAGGAGAGAGAGAGGCAAACTGAGCTGGTTGGGACTGACTTTGAGTTTCACGTTCAAAGGATGTCTGGGCGGGGTCATTTTGCTTAGTATGGTCATCTTCCCCAGTGATATCAATGCACACACGCGTTTTGTCGTTGGCCGGGAGGACAGAACTGCGTTTAAGGGCAGCCTGGATAGGGGGAAGTGCTTCTCCTTGATGTAAGGAGGAGGCCTGGGAAGACTTGGTCCTTGTGGGGGTTGCGATGCCAGGGGGATCTTCACCGATTTCTACGACAATAGAGTCATCAGGTAACAATGGCTGTTTTTCTGGCGAAGGATCATTTCTAATAGGGGCCTTAGAGGCAAGATCTGGAGGCTGACATTGGCTTGGAAGTGTAGGTACAATGGGGTCACTGCACTCAGGTTTCGCATTATCATTTGGTGAGGAAGGGGAGACACCAGGTGGGGAGGACGGAGTGACAACAGGGTCAGAAGGTTTATTAGACAGTCTGCCTTTGCTTGCAAGCCCACCTTTCACTTCACCACAAGTAAGTTTGGGCTCTTGGATGCTAGTTTTCTGACTGCTAAGAGCTTCTCCTTCACGTGTAGGGGGTTTCTTGACGGGGGTGGAGAGAAGTGCCGGTTGGGGAGGGAGCATCTCCTTATCTTCCTCCTCGCTTTTGCGTATATTATTTCCGTGATGGTCTTGATCAACAACCATTTCAGTAATCTGTTGCTCACCAGGGTTAGTTGGGTGACTAGCAGGTAGGTTGGTCCATGGGATGGTTGGGCTGACAGTAGGGGGGTCAGTGCGTGCATCCCCATGGGTTAATTGCCCTTCTGGAACGTTACCAGCACGCTGCGCACCATTAAGTTCACCTTGACTGCCTGACCGCTCTGCATTTGACTTCGCAGTGTCATGGACGCTTGCCCCAGCAACAGCCTCAGTGAGGGGGGGACTGTTTTGATACGGATTGACCTGCTGGGAGGGCGGAGTTGGTGGGGGGGTGACGCCTAAAACTGCGTAAGCCGGAAGCTGGTCAATTGCTTTCTTGCTGCTGGGGGGGGCAGACGGGGTCCTAAGCTGTTTGGCACCCTGGTCAGTTCGTTTGTCCTTCATGAGCGGCTGGTGCTGTGTGGAGCTTGTCGAAAGTACCGCGGTGGTTTTAAAATTGGTTCTGTTGATGTCGAATGTGCTAAATTTCCATGCAGCAATGGCTTCAACTTTAGTATCAGCAGTTAGCATGGTACTGAAGTCAAAGTGGGGAGGCACGAGCATAACGAGATAACAAGTTTTGAAGGGGTATATTTGTAAAGCATCGACCTTAGTAAGGTATAATGAGCTTTCGAGGCCATCAACTCGATTGATTTGACATTGCCTTCCTGACGGGATTTCAAACATCATGATTCTGGTAAATTTGGACACTTGTTCAAACCTAAGGAAGTTTTGCTTGCAGAATTCTCCTTTTGCACTGTTCACTGCTTCAAAATGACTAAAATGAGTCAAAAAGATGTCCAGTGTATCTA
>CAMXCT020001376.1:35106-157254 GCA_947184155.2 Cladocopium goreaui | reverse complement strand
TGTGTGTTAAGTTTGTGTGTGTGAAATTATTGTATGTTAAGTTTGTGTGTGTTGTGTTACGGAGGCGGCGGGAGGAGGAGGAGAAGCCCGGGATACAGAATCAAAAACAAGAACCCCACACAAAGATGTGGGGAATAAAACACACAAACTTTACTAGCCAACTACTTGACCTTGAAAATGGGATACCCACAAAATCCCACAAATATCTGTGGCAACCTTAGGTACCCCCAAGAAATAGCTGGGTATTATTATCATATTGCTATCATGAGTGTGTTTATTTTTATTATATACTATTAAACAGATTCTCCCATGGCAAAAGATTTCGCAACACCCCAGATTTACCTCTCGGCCAAGGTGCGTGATAAAAATAGGCACAGGTGCCTTTCCTGATACCCGGCGGCCCGGCAGGGATAATCCCCATGGCTGGGAAATCCCACTGGGACATTTTCATGGGAAGTTTACATCGACTGACCGGGGATTTTCGGGATATTTCAGGCATGTTTTATGAGGGTAGAAGCAGTGGTTCGATGGGAGGCTCGCAGGCCGAACGCGAAATCTAGTGAATCTAGTGACTGGATCCACAGTGCGGAATACGGGCATACCTGGAGGATCATCATTCTATTATATTCTATTTAAGTAAGTGGTCAGTAGATAAGTTTGACAATCCTTGCCATCAAAAATCCTCAAGTGGATTGACTCACATTTACCAAGTCAACTCCACTTAAGGGTATCGTTTGAAACTATCCTATTATAAAATACAAATCACCATTATTTCCTCATTCTTGCCCCATTCACAAGTATATAAGTATAGAAAATCACCATTTTGAATAGGTAAATCAACTAGAAATTGTTGATTTTCATTTATTTTCACTAGTTAGGTTAAATTACCAGAGGGTAAATTCAATCACCATGACATCACCAGTACAAACCACCCAATTCCAACGATCGCAGCTCGCAGCTCGTTTCGCCAAGCGACAAGCCATAGGTCAACATCTCCAAGACGCCTATAGCAATGCCAAACAAAGGATAAACAATTAGTGTTTCCAGGACCAGGATGGTAGATGATATTTCGGAATTTTCAAGTTTTTTGAATTTTCCGATTAATTTTTCGGGTTGCTGTCTGTAATTCGGATATAAAACTGCGAACTATGATCAACGGGGTATCCACCAATCTGAAGGCTTCCTTTGATGGTCAACCCCACGGATAAAGCACCAATTTTTCTCAACTCCTCGGTTACTTGGAATAAACCGCACATTTTTTCCGCTTTCCTCCTATTCAACCCACTTTTTTTGAGGCATGTCACCCAAAATCACACAAACATCCCAGGGTTTCCATATGTTTCCATCATTTTTCGACTTTTCCCCCAACTTTTTCCAGGCCCAAAATCACCCGTTGCTCCACCGCGTTTCTCCCCGAGGCGCCGAAGATGTCCTCGTTGCCAACCAGGGCGGAACGCGCCAGGATGCCACTGGGAGCTGCCAACTTCAGAAGCGCCTGGAAAGAGTTTAATCAATAGTACTATAGTAATATAAGTATCATACATTTAACAGTACTAGATGTTACTAGTCATATAGTATTACTATATCAAGTTTTATATACTGCAGTAGCATTACTAGTAGTTTAATAGCAAATACTATAGCGAATGTACTATATAATTAGAGGAAACTACTAGTACTAATTATATAATTAATGGAAACTACTAGTACTACTTAATAATGAAAATGATTGGTCATTACCAATAATGGAATCATAGCAATAGCATTAACTATAATAGTATGTAGTACCATAATATTAACGATGGTTAATGATGGGTAATCGGTAATAATGTTATTAATGGTTTCCAGTAGCAGTAGCATTCCAAGTAGTTTCCAGTATATAATTAATGGATATTAATAATACTAGAGCAGTTTAATAGTAAATTATTATATTAGGAAATTCCTATGTATCTAGTATATACTACTAAAAATAGTAATCACTATAATAGGACACATCCGGAATTAACACTATTTGTAGCATTAGTAGTAGCACTACTAGTAACATAGCAGTAACATAGCAGCAGCATTAACAGCATTCATAGTAACAGTAGCTAATATATATATATATATATATTTTTTAAATATCATGCTCATGAATCAAATTATTCCATAGTATTTACTGTAGTATGTTCTATAGTATCCATAGTGTTAATATCGTATACTGGCATATAAGATCTGATACAATGTAGATGATCTTTATAACATATTTGATACAATATCTGTATAGTATCTATACAGTTTGGAAATTATTCTTGTGTTTTGCTTTTTGAATATTGACGAATGTTGTATTAACTAAAGTAAAATACGTTTGATATGATATTAAATATGATGTTAATAGTGATTGACACGATAGTGATTTAATGATCACAATCCCATCGTACTGGTATGATGTGGGACACCCAATGCCATAAACCTGCCAAACTGCTTTGGGGATGGTTTGTAGGACCCATTTATGGACATTCAGTGGATGTTTTATTGGGTTTGCCACATTCAAAAAGTTAGTACCAACAATTCATAACCTCCTGTTAGTGATAAAACACATATATCAAAAAAACATATCATGGTTAGTCAGAGATGAAGACATGGTCTTAAATATAGCCTGGTTTGTTATAGCAGCCGGACTAGCATCAATGACTATGCAAATTGGCCAAAAAAAAACCGCACCAAACCTGAACCATCCATCAATGATTTTGGGTCCATACAAGTATGGGAACGGTATTCAATATTGAATATTGGATTGGCTGTATCTACACACACACACATATATATAGGTATATACCGTTTCAGGATGGAGAAACCATCTTAAACCTACATTTTTGATGCGTAAATCACAATTTTCAATAGGGGGAAACATATCAATATACTGCAACTGTTGATTCTTTTAATGTAAACTTAATATAATTTGGTGATTGGTGTGAATCAAGGGACTACTATCACCTACATAGTCTTATATCTACTTAAATCCGATTGTATCTCCAAAACCTGTTGGTTTTAGACCTCAAATTATTGTGGTTAAACACCTAAAAGACAACTTTTGTTCCTGAACCTTCAAAGTCTAATATTGTGAAGCTAAGTATTAGATATGATTAATAGTGGTTGATAATGATTGATAATCCCATCCATCAGTTTTTCTTGGCTAATATTACAAAGATAGAAATTCAATTACCCGTTATGATTAATAATCGCATCCAATCCTTAATACTTATTCATTAGTATCCCTTGGGTGCTAGGAGGAAGGGTAAAAAAACGATAAAAATAAAATTACCCACCCCTCCGGTAGAATAAAATGCCAAGTATCTGAACATGTTCAGACAAATCTGGATTATAAATAATATTTGATATAGATCCATAATTCATTTGTTTCTAGTAGTAACTTAACAATATTTAATAAGAATCTGTAACCTTAAGTCAATTCTGATGAATAAATATGAGTCATCTCATCCCATCCGCAATAGCCCTAATACACATCCACTAATAATCCCATCCATGAATACTTTGTATTCCATAGGCATCCAGCCCAAGTACTGGATTAGTTGGCCCAACATTTCATATCACGTTAGTTATATATTCTATACTATATCTCACTACATCCCTATGATATCACCATTAAACTACTACATTCATAGCCATGGCTATCGGTAGCCCACGGCCATGGGGCCTCTGTCGAGGCCTTGGCCTCTTCAGGGGTGGCGGTGTAGCCGGCAGCCTTGCTCGGAATCTCCATGGGGATGGATGAAAATATCCAAGCTATACCTATGTTAATTATGTAAATGTTAGATTGGATCTATCTGATCTATCTATATAAATATATAGAGTATTAATACATGCACAAAACATTTATAAATATAACACACACACACACGTATATATATATATATGATATATGATATATATATATATACATACATAAATCTATACATATATATATAACACATATTTTAAATACGTATATATATATATTTCATAAAACACACACACATATATATATAATTAATCATATATATATATATGTATAAACGTGTAAAAATATATGATTATATGTAAAAACATATATATGTATATATATATATATATGTATATATATATGTATATATATATGTATATATATATATTTAGAACAATAATAAAAAAGAACATAATAACAAATAAATTAACTAAATATGTGTATAGATATATATCATACGATGTAAGAGCATCTACAAAATATCTATTCTAGCAAAAGTACACATACACATATCAACTGTACATCATATGTATATCAAATAATACATAGACATATATATATATATAATCAATGAATAAATAAGTAAATAAATGAAATAAAAACACACACATATATATATATGATTATATATGTATATATACATATCAATTTCCACTGTATATGTATGTGTACTATAAAAACAAAATCATCAAAGGAAGTTTAGAAGTCTAAGCTCCTGTCCAAAAGTGGAGAGGTTAGAGATGTGAAGAGATGAAGGGTTGCGCAGAGGGTAGAAATTGCGATGTGGGGAAATGTGTTTGTGCGACGGGTGCGGCTCGCGCTCGGTTTGCGCTCAGGTGGCGTAACAGTGGTCCGCTTTGTCAGCGCTGCACGGACCTGATCTTGTGTATCTGTGCAGGCAGGAACAATGTAATTTGCAAGGGGGAAAAAGACGTCCAGACAAGCAGCAAGCAACCGGAAGGTCTGTCAAGATTCAGACATGTCAGGAGCAAGCGGGATCAAGAGAAAGTGGCAATATCAGACAAGCTGTCGAGAAGAAAGAAATGTCAAGGACAAAGAGTTCCAAGAGATCACGGAGTCAACGGCCGTGCCAGCCAGGCTGCCAGGCGTCGTTCCTATAGGCTTTCCCTTTTCTTTATAGCCTTCCCCCCTTCCGAAACTTCCGTCACCTGGCTTGCCCGGGCCCTACTTGACGTGTGGCCCAGTAAAATCAAAGCAGCTTGCCAATCTGACATGGTGTCATGGCCTACGAAAGCAGCAGGCCCAAGGCCAAGATCCATCCCACCTGTAAAGTCCACAAACTTGTCTCCAAAGTAGACTGTCCTCAGCACCCCTCTCAGCTGCTCGCACAGGTTCTTAGACACGTGCTGAGGCAGGCCGTGCAAACCAGTGGAACGAATTACCTTCACAAGGCACTGGCATTGCCTTGGGAGGGACCGGCTTTGCAGAGATTGGTCCAGAGAGTCTCGCCTTTGTAGAGATTGGTCCAGGGAGCTTCGCCTTCTTCCTCGGAGGACCTTCCGGAGCCACTGGAGGACACAATCGTGGCACTGCAGGCGCAGCCACTGGCGCCACTGGCACTGAAGCCACTGAAGGTGAAGGTGCAATTGGAGCTGGCTGTGCTAGCTGACATACCTCTAGTTGAGGTGCCTGGTTAACGCAAAACTTCTCAAAACTGGGAACACCGTGATGTTGGCATGCGGCACCTTGGCTTGGGGAAAGGCCGCTCAATTTCTGTTGATGGGGAAACTGACCCTTGGAAGATCACGTACCTCTAGCTTGCTGAAGAATGGGACTATTTCCTCCAGCTGTCGCGGCAAGTCAATGCGAATGCCAAGGCAAGCCTTCTTCAACATCTCGTGAGATCCGTGCCGTGCCCGTCACAAATGATGTACTTCACACTGGCAGAGTTACCAAGGACCACCCCCATACGGAAAAGTGTCTCATATAACATAGTTCGTCGTTAGTACGTGTAAGATATTCACAAAATGTAAATGATTGTTCACACGTTTTTGATGTTAGAGGATCAATATTTTCTGTAGTTGTTGGGAAGTTTCGACCTTGAGACTTTTGGTGCATCTACAGAAATTGAGTTCTGGCGAGCAAAAATGAAACGGTGGGACATCTCCAAAATTGCCTCGTTGGGGTAGCATATTTTCGCCAACATGGTTTAATTTCCCTCAAGTAAACTAACAGTTCGCTATGGCGACCACATGGTGACTCGGGTCGGATAGAAACTGGGGTCCATCCAGTTCGTCTACCCCTTGAAGTCCACTAGAAGAAACCTAATTTGCGGATAATCCCAATATTAAATATGGATGATTATGCATATCCGCACTGTATCCTCATAGTTTTAACGGTTCTTTGTCATATTGCCCGATGAGATCCGTATATATCCGATATATTTCAAATATAAAATATTGTTGGTTAATTACACATATCCCCAATGTATGCAAATATATAGATATACACACGTATATCCCCAGTACATATATCCCATTATTTTTCCACAAGATATCACCATTATATCATTATATCGCTACTATATTCCCAATTGATCCGAGACAACACAGTTTAATATATTCTTTCCCACTGTGTCCCACTTATATCCCTACTATATCCCCATTATATCTCTACTATAACCCTGGTTGAGACATTATGGTAGGGAACAACTCCCAACAAAATATGATATTTCCGCACTTTCCCTAGTATAGTTTGGCAGTTTGGGACCAGTGAAAAACTGCCAACATAGTTTGGGACCAGGGGACTCAAATTTCCCCATAATGATATTCGGTTATATCCACATAACATAACATCCCATGATATTCCCATGAAATCGCACCATTGTTGTTAGTTATATATACCCTACACTTCTAAAGGCCTCCATACTGAGGTCCTTTCACCAAAGGCCTTCATACAGAGGTCCTTTCGCCAAAGGCCCTCATAAATGTTTATGAATGACATATAATGATCATAAATGACATATAATGATATATGATGGTGTTAGGCATATCCTATAATATCATAAAAACATCATTAGGCAGAATATAACATCATATAACATCATAAAACATCATATAACATCATATAAGTTGTAATCTTTTCCAATTTAATCCCACAAACCCACACAAAGTGCGCACACACACACGCACAGTTCCACCAGATGTTTTCTCAATCCCCGCGAAGTCAGCTAAGTTGAGGGTAGCCGGGCACCTCTTCGCTGTACGTCGGTCACCCAACGAGATTGGCCAGTTTGACCAGTTGACCTTGTTTTCTAATCTCTTGAAAGCAAATATGTGAAAGTGAACTTTTTCAGATTGCAAGTCGGCTGCAATCTCCAACCCTTATGTCCTTCTCAGTTGTCACCTGTGACTTCTGCGCGCACTGCTCTGACGCAATTTGGCCATTCTTTTTTCACAAAGCTTCATTTGGAGCCTTGAGGCCCGCAGAAGAAACCTTTCTAAGTTCACAGAAGGATTGCGCGCTGAAAGTGCCTTCAATCTCTTCATGCTATCTTCGTCAACAAAACAATGGTTGTGACGACTGTTCATCCGTGTTCGCAAAACAATTTGAAGTTGATGATCAAACGAGTGTACTTTCGGAGTAAGCACCCACTGAACTGGCCGAGATGTAATCCCTTGTGCAGTCCAGTCATGCTGTTGCCTTGAACCAGGGCCCAGCCATTAAAAAAACAAATTACAAAATGAAAAACACAAATTTCACAACCCAGTGCCTGACATGAATGGCAGTCAAACACTTGTGGGATTGGAGACAAGTCTGGCCAGCTTCGTAGATATCAGATGCTTCAGCAGTGGACCTCAAACAACAATCCACCCCAAATTCTAAAAGGATCAGAATACCGTTCTTGCCCTTTCTTACCAGTAGTACCTGCACAAAGCGGCGGTGGAAGTTTCAAAGATAGGAAACCTATAAAGGAGAGCTTGGTTGTTGTGAATCATGAATGGCACAGCTAATCCACTGATGGACCAAAAGGTGGCTGGAGTTCTTCTTTGGAGTGGTTGCAGTGGTTGCAATGGTCACCTCACAAATTCTTGGGGGAAAATGCAAATCAGTACGAACCATTCCCAGCAGCAAGTACCGACCTGCCCGCTCCACAAGGCCAAACCATCTCTCAGTTGCTCGCCTAGGCCATAAGGTAGACAGCCCCCCAAAAAATATTCTAGTTCATGGATTTTCTCTTACTTTCAAAAAATGAAAGAAAATCAGCATGATATAGGCTACTGTATTTATATAGGTTAAGTGACAAACAGGCAGACTCTAGTGGGAGCTTTGGATCTGAAGGCATGTGCCCTGTTCCATTGGTAATCTGCTCCTTCAACCACTGACCATAGATGCGGTTTGGACCTGGCGCATCTAAGCATTTCTCAGCGGCAAGCTTCGAGACTTCAGAGGCATATGCGCCTATGATTCGACCATTGTAAGCTTTGTGTGTGAGCGTGACATTGTTGTTCTGCTTGATCACCTAAGCTCAGGGAATGATCTGAACAGAAGAAACATTACCTAGAATAGATACGGTGAGCAAAAAAAACAATGTCATCAAAAACTTGCAACAAGTACAATGCCTAGAAACCATTCCAACAGTGAAACAACGCTGGCTTGAACGTTTCTTGTTGTTTTTGCACCATGCCCTGAAATCTCGAAAAACGCGGTTGAGGTTGGTTTGCAACGGGTCATCCGGGCAACCGTAGAGCCCCTCTGAGATAAGAGTCAACCTGGCTTCAGACACCACGAAACATGGATTAAGACATATGAAGGCACCACAAAACAAGTACCAAAACAAAAACAACACAACAATCTAGTCTGTAAACAAAAACAACATAACAGTGTACCAAACATAGTTGAAAAGCAGCGACGAACCTGTTATTTTTTGGAGAATGCCAAGGTTGACATTGTGCATTGTGCACATGCGCACCGTATCAATCGCAAACCCAGGGAGGGCCAACCATGGACCTCACCATGCAAAAACGAATGTTGTTTTTTTTGTTGTTGGGTAAATCCAAACACAACCACCCCCTTAAAACAACAAAGTACTGCATGCTGAATCTTCCCTGCAAGGATCACAATCGGTGCGGAAGGACTTTGTCCACCCAATCCCAAACGTCTTTGAATTCAGTGTTTGTCCACGAAGCGTTTGTGCCAAGATCGCTGTACAGGTCGGTTGCCCCCTTGCTTTTGGCATTGCAGAAAAAACACACATTCAGCGATTGCCAGCCCCGAGTGTCAAATTGCCAGCAAAATTTATGCCAAACAAGATCGCCACGTAGCTCTGTCACAAGAAAGCGGCTCCCGTCATCACAGAGCTTCTCACCATTCGGAAATTTCCCCAAGTAGGCAAAATGCATTGACTCTACCAGTTTCCACATTAATGGGTACATGGTGGCTGGACCCAAGTTGAAACAGGATCTCATTGAAAAAATCAAGAACCTGCTGTGACGTATGGAGGCTGGTCGGAAGAGGACAAAGTTGATGTATATCCCTAAGATTTTCTCTTGTGGTGGTCCATCGTTGTACTTTGCCTCGTCGCCATATATGCCCACTGGCACAACTGAAGCATCCCCCAACCGAGCCCAACCGCAATTGAAGCGACGACCCCAATCCCAATACATTTGTATGTGGGATTTAGGAGTCCTTGCCCCAATCGAGTACATGTACGCCAGCACCTCGTGTGGAAGTAGGTAGGGAAACTTCATAGATGAAACGGTATCCCTTTGGGATGGGTCCAAGATGGGCAGCTCAATGTACTGGGGTTCCTCAAACTGGGTTCAAAAAGCAAACGCGTCACTCACAACTAGTTTGATATTAAAACAGTAGTAAGTCTATCACGAAAAGCATCAGGAATACCATAAAATGAACACAGCCGACCAATCATTTGAATCTCCCAGTTTCCAAGGGCAGCTGTAGGTACCTCCAAAAATCCCGAGAACAATTCTGCTTCGAGCTCTTGGAAAGCTTTCGCAGCTCTCCACTCACACGACGACCTGGTATGTCCTGCGTCTGCTGGAATGACATTTGGATTGATAGCAATCGATCTAAATTAGCCGCTGTGCATTAGATTCACAAACTAGAATCTTACAGCAAAGGATCAAAATATGACCCGCCACGCGATTCTGTCCTTTGCAAACGCTGAAGCGGAACCCACTGCTGACTGGACGCTCTGTGCCTCTCAAATGTGCGTGCGCGCACAACACACACATACACACTGTGCACCCGCGCAGCACGATACAAACAGTGTGAAACCCAAAACTGTTTCCTAATGTGTTCTTCCACCATTACGATTTCATTCGCTATAGCTGGCCAACTGGATCAAAGTGATCGGATAGTTTCACTATGATTTGTTTTCAATGTTCCAGCAAGAAGCATGCGACAAATCCGAACAAAATGGTTCTGGTTTTGACTAAAACATTGGGTGGCCAGTCCCGGGTGATGCAGCAGGCCTGTTCGGCAACCCGGCTCAACATGTCGTCAACAAAGGCATCCTTCTCATTGTCGGAGTCCGATTCTGCGAGGGCAGGCAATTTCCATATATGGGATTCTAATATAGAAGACCCATGGTCTAAGTAGTACAGCTAGTATATATTATATACAATAGACGGGTTCCAAATCTGGAATTATGAGGTGGAAAAACGGTCGTCATTTACTTTTGACTTCGATCTAATTCATTGCCTTACATTCAGACATAACAGGGAAAATCAAATGTAACACAATCATCTGCACGTGCGGAAATGCAGCCATGGTTTTGTCGCCAAGCATGTGGTTCGATGCTTCTCAGCTTAAGAGGCCCTACATGGCCCTACCAGCCCGCTACTGCCAAACTCGCCCCCATGTTTGGACAGAAATCACCCAAGCATATCCCTGTACGCGGATTACTTTGGTTTGCATTTGTTTGCTTTCAAGATGGGGAGCAAGGGTGCCAAACCAACCCTGAACGAAAATGTGTTTTTCTGCAATTGAATTTCCAAACTTGGGGCCAGCCCACTAAGGCAGGAGCTAACACTGATCCCTGGTCAAGCGTTGGGACATTTCCAACGACTTAGCTAAGTCAAAATTTCAAGGATCGTTTGATCCATCCCATTGAAGCTAAACAGGGTTCTACTTCCCTTTGGGATTCTTCTTGGCCGGTTTGGCCGCATCATCATAGGATTTGATGGTTTCGTTCACATTCTGCGTAGCATCTTCGATGTCACTGACCTGGCCAAAAACGACAACCCGGCAGGGAAATCCATTCAGAAGGGGGATATCTGACGTACACTTAATGAAAATATGAACATTATTATTTTTGCGCTTCATAAATGTTTCCTGTATTAGGTAGGGAATACACAACAGTAAACATTATATCTGGATGGATATGACAGGGAAACTAACGTAATAAGGACATGGTCATGGCAATGGGGACACAGTGGAAACATTAGTACAATGGGAAACTCAAAGTTGTGACATTCTCAAATGTGGATATGACTAAATAATATAAATAGCATCTAAAGCATGATGTAGTCGGTAACTCCCAGAATGTGCTTTTACCATCAGTATGAATCATGGGGAAACTAGCATAAAGGGATGTACACTTAACTATATCACCATCAGCAACAGAGAAACTTGTAAAATACAGTCCTGGACATGGGTAGCCTTGTCCTTGTCCAAGGCTCGCTGCAACTCTTCGCGGTGGGTTTGCATCGATTTCACGGCTTCCTGGCAGATGGCTTGTGGTGTTGTGCAGGTGGCCACTCACAGATCAACACTAAAACCACTACTGGGTCACTGGGTGTGATTTTGATTCCATGGGCGTTTCAGAATCCAACCAAACATGAAAAGTAAAAACTTGGGATATTTTTATGAACGAATCGACAAATGTACGTTGAGGTTTGGCCTCGATGTCCCCGACCACTGCTGCACGTAGCTTTTCGCTCCTGCAGTGTTCAAAGGAACCCCCAACCCAACCCTCCAATCACACCTAAGTGAAATAATATTGGCAACCTTTTCATAAGAGCGCTACTGCGCAGATTGACAATAACCTGGGCCACCCAGCAAGTGCGCACAGTTCGCCAAGGCTGTGTTGGAGTCTTTGATCTTGCGATCGGCGAGATTGATGGCCTCATTCTGCAAGTGGGTAGATGGAGATGGCAAAAAGGCTCGGGAGTCGAGTCGCTTTGATCCTTTGAAAATTGTGTTTGGGGAAAAATATGGAAAAGTATCCTTTGGGCATTTGGGCCCATGTAGCATGTGCATCATTTACATGTGTGACAAAAAACCTCTGCCGATCTGGGTTGGAAGCTAGCAGAATTAACCGGGTGAGATTGGTTGCTGTTTAACGCCATTATAGAAAGCCAGGTGCAGCCTTCTTTCCTTCTTTCAAAACTTCCTTCTTGTGAGCTACCTCCTTCTGTTCTTCATCATCATCATCATCATCCTCCTTTTTGGCTTTCTTAGGTTTCTTGTCATTTTTCTTGTTCTTCGGCCGGGAACCTTTGTTTTTTTTTGATTTCTTGGCTGGCTTTTTCACCTCTTTCTTCTCCTTCTTTGACTTCTTTGAATCCTATCCAGACAGGAAAACACATGCACATGTTTCTAACACAAACACATCTTGGCAAAGTTCAAATGGTGCGTGACTGTGTAATATGTGAGTCATGAGATATCGTTGAACTTATGTTGCGTCCTTTTTTTCTTTTTTTTGCTTCTCACTGGAATCCGAACTGTCGCTGTTGGCGACGGAGCTTGACTCACTGGAATCAGACTCACTCTCACACTCAAGAGCTTGAAACATTCGCTTCACAGTCTCTTCATGCTCGTCGACTTCTATGTCCGCGTCGAGGAGAAGGTATTGGGTCAACTCCTGTCCAAATGACAGGGATTTTTTGAAGGCACCATTGCAATAAAGATAAGGTCATTTGAGTTTGGGACAGAATTCATGTGCTTTTAAAAATGGTTGAGCCCGGTGTAGCAATTTTCCTGCTAACCCCAAAGAAAGCCCCCACCAAGGAAAAGTTGCAAAAAGGAACCCCCCCAGGGTTCCTTTTTGCATATTGTTAAGTCTTTTGGCACTGGCAAACCAAACGGGTCTCCTCTGAGTCCGGGGCATCGGGGTGCTTGCGTATTTCGTTTTTGGCCAAGTCTTTTTTGCTCTTTTTGTACTCGACCAAGTCTGTTGCCCCCTGGAACCCAAATTTCTCTACGATATCCTTCCATATCATCCACCTCCGCTCGCCACGACGCTTGTTCGTGTCTTTGCAGGTAGCATTCAAATATATCGAACTTTTCTTCCAGTCCCCGCCACACTGGGTCCAAGATTCGTACAAGGTGCTCATCAAAGAATTACCTCGTGGCTGAAGCAAATCAGGCATCAAACATATTGAAATATTGTTTACAACTTATCATCGCTGCTGAATTAATTTTCAGAACTGTGGCTAAGAAATAGCTACGTGGCAAGTCACGTATGGCAAATCGCAAATGCTTATAATCACACATGGCTGAGATGTGCTGAGGTGCCCACATCCCACTGCCTTTTTCCCGATGCGTCTCACCTCCTCCGGTGTCCCAACATTGCCTTATGTGTGTCAGCGTGTCAGCATGAGTACATTTCAAAAATTTGGATTGTTGAGAATACGATACATAAGCCCACATCATAAAAGCATACACACCTTAAACAACGTCAACAAGTGTAAGATCCGAACTTGTGACGCTCCTGAAGAACTTCATATACATGGCGTGGGCTTTCTTCTTCTTCTCCAACTTCTCGGCTTCTTCTTTCTCTTTTCTCAATTGTTCTTCGCTCTTCTGTGGGGTATCAGCTGGTTGGTTGTCTCCTTTCTTCTCCTTGTTGTCCTTTGCCTCTTGGCCAGCCTTCCTGTCCTTGGCGTCAACCTTGTCACCTTCCTTCTGTCCTGAAGCCTCTGAAGTTTTCTTCTCCTGGACCTTGTCACCTTCCTTCTGACCTGACGGCTCTGAAGTTTTCTTCTCCTGGACCTTGTCACCTTCCTTCTGCCCTGAAGTCTCTGAAGTTTTCTTCTCCTCGACCTTGTCACCTTCCTTCCGTCCTGAAGCCTCTGAAGTTTTCTTCTCCTCGATCTGGTCAGCTTCCTCCTGCCCTGAAAGCTGTGAAGCTTTCTTCTCCTCGACCTTGTCACCTTCCTTCTGCCCTGAAGCCTCTGAAGTTTTCTTCTCCTCGGCCTTCTCACCTTCCTTCTGTCCTGAAGCCTCTGAAGTTTTCTTCTCCTGGACCTTGTCACCTTCCTTCTGACCTGACGGCTCTGAAGTTTTCTTCTCCTGGACCTTGTCACCTTCCTTCTGCCCTGAAGTCTCTGAAGTTTTCTTCTCCTCGACCTTGTCACCTTCCTTCCGTCCTGAAGCCTCTGAAGTTTTCTTCTCCTCGATCTGGTCAGCTTCCTCCTGCCCTGAAAGCTGTGAAGCTTTCTTCTCCTCGACCTTGTCACCTTCCTTCTGCCCTGAAGCCTCTGAAGTTTTCTTCTCCTCGGCCTTCTCACCTTCCTTCTGTCCTGAAGCCTCTGAAGTTTTCTTCTCCTGGACCTTGTCACCTTCCTTCTGACCTGACGGCTCTGAAGTTTTCTTCTCCTGGACCTTGTCACCTTCCTTCTGCCCTGAAGTCTCTGAAGTTTTCTTCTCCTCGACCTTGTCACCTTCCTTCCGTCCTGAAGCCTCTGAAGTTTTCTTCTCCTCGATCTGGTCAGCTTCCTCCTGCCCTGAAAACTGTGAAGCTTTCTTCTCCTCGACCTTGTCACCTTCCTTCTGCCCTGAAGCCTCTGAAGTTTTCTTCTCCTCGGCCTTCTCACCTTCCTTCTGTTCTGAAGCCTCTGAAGCTTTCTTCTCCTCGACCTTGTCACCTTCCTTCTGTTCTGAAGCCTCTGAAGCTTTCCTTTCCTCGACCTTGTCACCTTCCTTCTGCCCTGAAGCCTCTGAAGTTTTCTGCTCCTCGACCTTGTCACCTTCCTTCTGTCCGGAAGCCTCTGAAGCTTTCTTCTCCTCGACCTTGTGACCTTCCTTCTGCCCTGAAGCCTCTGAAGTTTTCTTCTCCTCGACCTTGTCACCTTCCTTCTGTCCTGAAGCCTCTGGAGCTTTCTTCTCCTCAATCTGGTCACCTTCCTTCTGACATGAAGGCTCTGAAGTTTTCTTCTCCTCGACCTTCTCACCTTTGCTGCCTAGGGCTGATTCATGCTTTGTTTTCTGTCGTTTGGCTGCTTCCTCACCCTTGTCTGAGTCTACTTCCCGAGTCTCCCCGGTCAACTGCTCTAAAGTGCTGGGGCGCTGAAGCTGCTGCTGACTTTCCCAGTCCCAGTCCCAGTCCCAGTCCCACGACCAATTGTAGCGGCGTCGCCATCCCCATCCCCAGCTGCCACCGTGGTTGCTGTGAGACCAAGACTCATTCTCGGCCTTTTGTTCATCCCAGTAGTTCTCATACACTGCACCTTCTTCAAAAAGTTTTTCACTCGTTACAGTTCCAGACCTTTGGAATTTGTTGCGCCCCTCATCCTCTACATTCTCTTCAGCCTTCCTTTTTTCTAAGAGTTCACGAGTCTCCTGCAAGGCTTGTTCTAAAGCACGAGGAGTTGCTGGAATGGTATCTTGAGAATCCAACGAGTTGATGCCAGTACCTGTCCATGGGACACTTCGAGATCAAAACTAATCAAGAAAAAGCAATCTATGTCTTGAGGTTTTATTTTCGTGCACGTTTTGCGTTTTTGTGATATTTGACACCTATAGTAGGAATTCCATTGTGCCTACTAACCCTTAGGCCTTATTACACAGCCACAAAAAACCTTAGCCTGGCAGTTTGACCCATTAAACATTATATATCATTCCCAATGATCCCACATTTTTCCCAAATTGACCAGGGCGCACGTGGCGGGGTACTTTCTGGCCTCATGGCACCCAACAGTACCATTGAAGGCACGTGTCAACATTTAAAGCCCAAACGGTTACATAGTGGGTGTAGATTGTATTGCTACATAGTGCCACTAAAATCACCAGGTTCAAAGAAAATCATGGCTTTGACTTGGAATCAGAAGATGAAAATGTTTCATCTGCTGGGCGCCCCACGCGCTCGTCAGGCCAACCTTCGCCGCACGGGCTTTGGCTTTCGCCATCGCCTCTTGGGCGGCAGCAGAAAGCGGCATTTTGGGAGGAACCCCAATTTAAACCAAGTCTTGAGCCAACTGCTTGAATCCAGGAAAGGATTCGAACCCAATAAGGGGTTAATCCCGCATTTTAGACTGTGATTGGTGGGCGTTCCAGGGGAAACCTTAAAATGGAAGGAGTATGATTGGAATTGTTTGGAAATTTTTGAATAAATGGATCAACTAAGCTATTGAACAACTAAAGTGGGGCTCTGACATGTTCTGATGGCATAATTTTCATGTTTTCTCATGATGTTCCATCACTCAAAAATTGATGAAATTTAGGCCCCCAATTCACGGGCCTTTCACGCTATGGGAGGTCCTTTCACGCAATGGGAGGTCCTTTTCACGGAAATTCACGGGGATTCACGCGTGATTTGGGCCCTTCCGGGCTTTGGTGCTGAGAGCAGGGTAGTCAAACATGTAAAATATTTTTATGTTTCTGTTATGTTTCGCAGTTTTCTTTCTATTTTATGTTTTATGTTTTGTCTTCATGTTATTTTTGTTATGTTTTGCCACTTGCTCTCTATTTTATGTTTTATGTTTTGTTTTTATGTTATGTTTTGTTTTTATGTTATGTTTTATGTTTTGTTTTTAGTTATGTTTCTGTTATGTTTTGCTGTCTTCTCTCTGTTTTTTATGTTTTATACTTTGTTTTTGTGTTATGTTTGTTATGTTTTGCCGTTTGCTGCTTGTTTTATGTTTTATGTTTTGTTTTTTATGTTATGTTTCTGTTCTGTTTTGCAGTTTGCTTTCTATTTTATGTTTAATGTTTTGTTTTTATGTTATGTTTCTGTTATGTTTTGTCATTTGAGCTCTATGTTATGTTTTATATTTTGTTTTTGGTTATGTTTCTGTTATGTTTTGCAGTTTTCTCTCTGTTTTTATGTTGTATGCTTTGTTTTTGTGTTATGTTTGTTATGTTTTGCCGTTTGCTCGTTATTTTATGTTTTTTATGTTTTGTTTTTATGTTATGTTTCTGTTATGTTTCGCAATTTGCTTTCTATTTTATGTTTTATGTTTTGTTTTTACGTTGTGCTACTGTTGTGTTTTGCAGTTTCCTCTTTATTTTATTTAAGTTTTGTTTTTATATTTTATGTTTCTGTTTTTGTTTCGCAGTTTTTGCTTTTGTTTAATGCCTCTGTTATTTTTTATGGTTTGTTTTTATGTGACATGCTTTTTGTTTCTTATATTTTTAAAATTGCTTAAAACTGAATTATGTTATGTTTTAGTTCTATGTTTCTGTCATGTTTCCGTTTTATGTGTTGTTTTTGTGTGTTTTCTTTGTTTTCTTTGTTTCCTGTTATGCTTCATCTGAATACCATCGTTTTAGTTATGGTGTTTAAACACTCGCTGGGTCAGTGTTTAATATGTACAATGTTAAATTCTGATATGTTTTCTTTTATGTTTCTGTTGGGTTTCTGCTTATATTATATGTTTTGTGGCAGCACCAAGGGCAATCCCATCGAATTGGCCAACTCACTTCTGAGTTGGAAATGATTTTGCAAGTAGCCCAGGTTTGTCAAGGAGACAGGTCAACACAAATTATGAAAACATCTTAGACAAATTAATGCCGGGGAAATTAAAGACTCAGAATATGGGCGAATATTCTCCCTCGACCACCTGGCCGGTAATAAAAGCCCGCAGCTCAGACAGGCCACATCGCTCAAAGAACTTTCGGGCACCGTCAGGCACCTCCCAGCATGACCCCCAAGGAAACTGTTTCCACCATAAAGGTGTTTTGGCCCAAAGCTCAAAATGTAAATTATGAGGTAAACCGGCTAAGTACCCGAGGGGATGAGGAAAATTACCAAACCATCGAATCCATTTGCATTTATTGATCTCAATGCCTTTGATAATATAATATAGGGAACCTTGTAGCACCACTTCACAGGAGGGGCCTTCACTTGTAATTTTCTTTAGTGGTGGCAAACAAACCGGAAATTGCTAGCCTTCACAGGTTTCATCTCACCAGCCGAGGCAAAGCTGGCACGTAGGCTGTACGAAAAGCGCACCTGACAAACGGGTGTTCTTCTCAAAAAGCCGATGCCCCGGCAAGTACCACATACGACTCACCCAAATAAAGATTGTAAAGATCCAATAGTAAGTCCACTAGTAGGTCAGGGTTCCGGATGCTATTTTTGGAAGCGTTTGGAGATTGATGTATGGTATCTTCATCTGTGCTAACATGTTGCTTGTTCACATGTTGAGACCAAAAAAGGAAATCATGGAGCCTTGTACTCAGTATGCAGGCGAAAGAGACGCTCCGCAAACCGATAGGGGTAAACTTGTGTTTGCTTTAGCTTTGGCCCCCCAGACCTCAGGAAACAATTGATGATTCAAAGGTTTGTTTCCCCAAAACATTGCACACCGAAGATGGGGTGTGGGTCAAATCCCAAAGTTATCACATTACATAGATCAACTGAACTCCACATTTTTTTGCGAAATAACGTATAACGATAAGAGTTTTGACCCATACCCGGGGAACATACTTACTAGATAGATATATCGATAGAGATTTCCAGGCTGAGTCAACGACACTCGAAGGACACCATGGGAATTTACCTTTCTCACAGTAATCCCCGCTGAGGAAAGCTTGACTCGCTTCTTCTTTGGCAGCGTCTTGCGAAGACGAGGAATCCAAGGACTCAGCAGCATGCGGGTTGATGGTGGGAAGTTTGAAATTCTCGTAGGCCAACTACAACTTAGACCAGTTTGTCACCGGAATTCAAGCTTAGACCCTTACCAATTTCCAATGGCCAAACTTGGCTTCGGGGAAGTCGCTCCCCATGAAGCCATCCAGCTGAGCGGGGCAAAGCCAATGTGACACGTGTGTATCATGGTCATGGTATGTTTTTTTAATGATTCAATTTTGTTACACAGTGCGCACTTTGGGCTGCATGTGCATGAAAGCTTAGGCAATGACAATCGAGTGATTTCGTGCCCAAAGAATGCGTCCAGTTGGGCCAAAAGAAACTTGAGCTCTGGGTGATGGATCAACTGACTCGTCCCCGGCTGCTCCAACAGCCAATACGCGCATCTGACGGTGATCACCATCAGGACCATGATGACCCTGCTTGTCAACCTGGCGTGGCATCTTGGTGTTGAGTGGGTGGGAACTTGGCCAACACATCCCCGAGAACAGCACCAAAAAAATTGACCTATTTTGATCGTAGTTCCCCATATAGAATAAAAAAGTACAAACCGTAATTGAGAGTCACAAGAAACAAGTTGGCATCCTTGACGTACTGCAATTCTTCTGCACCATAGGGTGTGGCACTTGACCGTTTATGTGTTCCTGCATTGATGAAAATGTAGGAGGTACATGGTAATCCAACGGTCGAAAGACCATCCTCTTCCAAGCGCAAGGCTAAATGCAGAAGGTGCTTGAATCCATTCCTAAGAAGTGTGAGTAGGTCTATGAAGCATTGAGGATGCTGGTGTTAGACTGATCTAGGAACATTGAAACAATTCTGCACCAATTGTGGTAAAAGAGATTGAATTCCAAAAATGAAATCATCTGCGTCTCCAATCCTACCCATCCTAATCCATAAACATGTTGTTTCCAACAAAATTCATTTTTAATGTAGCAATTGCATGAGAGACCTGGGAAGCGGACGCTGTTCGAAGATCGCAATGATCTCCTTCGACGATGTCGTACTTTTCCCTTGGCATTTGGTATGGGAGATAAATTCAAGTAGATCTGGAACTGGCGCAGCCCGCTTCCCCAAGGACGAGTGCCAAGGGGGGTTCCTTTTTTGTGTTTTTGGGCAAGTTGTAGCCGACTAACCCAGCTTTGCATGTAAATTAAGTGGAACATCTAGCATCCCTTCAAACTGAGGACAAAGCGATTTCTGGCCCTGATCGCCTTGCAATTTTGGCAACTTGCGGAAGCTCTACACCATGACACTTGGATGCACACAAAAGAAAACCTGTTGGGGAAATTGCGTGGCCACTTGAATCTGGGACCCTGAGGGCAGGGCGAAAATACTTCGAGACAGCAGCTTTGCCGCTAAAGATGTCCAAAAGCTTCAAATCCTGGGGTGAGGGATGATCTTTGCTTCAGAAAAAGGGGGTGGCTGGCCCTATATACATCAGTGTTCTCACTGAAGATATCCAGAAGATATTGCATCGTTTTTTTTCAAAGGTACCCACAACAGTCAACATCACTGTAAGACCCTGACCCTTTTACATTCTGGAGCGCTGGCTGGAGTCTCTTGAGCGATCATGTCCAAGAGATGAAGTCTCAGAATCAATAGGATGAGTTCTTGTCCAGGGTCAACCAATGATCATTTCAGTCAGAATGTCATGAGCTCTGAGAGTCACACACTTCCTTGGGCATTCCCCAAGCCCTCAGTGTATTGAACTCTCTCAGGGTCAGCGCGATGGGCTTGGACTTCATCGCCAACTTCGATTGCGCCGGCATGCTGGCAGGCAGCCAGGGGCTGATAAGTTTTACCAGCTGAGGGGCTAGCAAAAAGGCTGCCATAGAATATATGACTGAGGTTGCTCTTGCAGATGTGCGAAATCAAAATGGAAGTGTTTGGAGGTTCTTTACAACACATATAGTTTTTCTGATTGATCCACGTGTTGACCAAAGATGTTCGATAGAAATGCCATGTGCACACTGCCAACGAACATTTTTTCACCATTGGTAAACCTCTGATCTCCGGCTGCTATTTCCAGTCTTCTTGCGACATTCGAAACCCAAGGCTGTATGGGGCTACTTTCTGGTGCTTTTCACTTCCCCCCGCAACTGCCACAGCAAGAAAGGAACAGATTTGAGACTGGGCTATGTAGTAATTAGTGAACGTATCACGTCAAAATATTTTCAAAGTTCTTGAGAGGGATAGATTTTACTTTCATAGCATGCTGCTGCAATTGCACACCCGCGAGGTGATGCCACTGAAATAACCGAACCAGCCAAGACCTATAAGGCCTACGTTTCGAGGCAGGGCTCGTCACTTGCTCTCCACAGGTTCCCACTGTGCCAATTGCTTGGCCAGTTTCCAAGCATGTGCGGGTCCATCATAGATTCCCCAACTCAGTGTGCTTCCTTTCTTCTTTGTGTCCACCTCCATAAGCTAGCTGATAAATTGGGTGCTGCTGAGACTTTGGGTGCATGGTATTACGACTGTGTTTCTCCATCTTTTGACTGTTGAATCTGCAACCCTGCTGACCTGCCTTGATAGTGGTACCATGAACTTTGTTGACTTGCGCTGCGCGATCTTCGCTCACCGCGTTAACATAAAAATTTCCCACAAGCAAAACCTGAATAGGTGACAGCTTCTCTCGAGAGTCCTCCTCGTTCACAGGATTTGGAAATTCAGGAGCGTAGACCGTCCACGACCTCATGCCGGGACGATTGCATTCAAGCAATACCATCGAGGGGAAGTGGTGAGAGACATACTCTGGCAAAACTTAAAAACATATAATGAAAATGAGAAGTTGAGGCCCCAAGCATCTTGTTCGGTGCAATATCCCTTGGGACATGGAAATTCGGGTCTTCTTTCTCGACAGCACGCAGGTACTCAATACGTGCAGCTTTGCACTCCTAGCAACATGCAAAAGAATTTGATAAGATTGCAAAAGTGGAGAAACATGGAGAAACTGATAACAATCTTTTGCGAAGACTTGAATGTGCACAACACATGAATTCAAACATGGGAAGCACGCCTCTGAAATGCGTGGACGGGAAGCCTCCACAAAAAGGGGCAACATGTTTCCCTTCCCAACCCCATTACTCCTGTCGAACAAGCCCTGGCCTTCTTCGGTGGCTCTTCCGGGGTGCCATCTTCCTGCGACGTTTGACTTGGCTGGTGTGGAAATAGGGATAGGAAAGACAGCACAAGGAAGTCAAGTTTTTGTTGGTCCTGGTGTGCATTGGATGCATCAGGCGTCTCCTACAGGACTACTGAATCAAATCAGAATAGAACATCTTGGTTTGGAGCTACAAATTTTGAGTTGCAATGGTACATGGTGGCCTTTGCATCAGTAGCGGCTGGCTTGGGTTCAGCCTAGTGTGTCAGATTGATTCATCCAGAGTGCCGCTAACAATTGACTTCCTGCCACGCACTGGGGTGCCACACTGGTGTTGCAGTGCGCTTTCGGGGAGCGGTCCCAGCCTTGCAAGAAGCAAAATGCCCCAATTTTGAAATTTCGAAAAAAAGTATTTGAAACTTGCGAGTAGGATTGGGATTGTGAGGAATTTGCAAGAAGCAAAATATCCACTGCCAATTTTGACATTTCGAAGAGAGGTATTTGAAACTTGTAATGGGGATTGTGAAGAATTCATCGGGCAAAATTTATGAACCACCCCCCCAAGAGCGGCCTCAGCCTTTGGGTCAGAAGCCGCAGAAGGCAAAGATCCAAGGGTCTGGTCCTGGCAAAACAGTGTGGGTGTTGACTTATGTGTTTTGCGTTGTGCCTTGTGTGCCTGCATGTCAGCACCCAGGTCTTCATGCTTTTTGTCCTGGAAGAACAATAGCTTTGAAAAAAAGCCGTGAATTTGTTTAACAAAGCACCGTTGGAATTAAAACCAGCTTTTTATGCGCTCCTTGCGTGCCCTTGTCTTTGCTGCCGTTTTCGGTTGCTTTTTCTTTCTTTCGGGTTCAGCCTCTTCCCCCAAGCCTTGATGCCCATCAGCAGCAAGACCATCACCACTGACATGTTCGTCATCGGCATCATCCGCTGGCGTTTGCCGTTTTCCTCGACCTTTCCCACGACCTCCACGGCCTTTGCCCTTGCCCCGCCCCTTACCTTTGTTGCTCCTTGTCTTTGGCTCAAGCTCAGCTTGAGCTTCTTTCATCTGCTGGTTGATGTCTTTGCGCATGTCATCTTGCATCTGCAGCAAGTCTGATTTTTACCCATATAAATAAAACTGAGTTTGGGACAATGAATTGAAAATCAAGTGCATGGTGGTCTGGCCTGCAGAATGAACTGTGTGCAAACAGCTACTTGGTCACTGGTCATGGGTACTCCTGGATTTTTTGGGTCTTGCTTCTGCACATTTCTCAAGTATTGGTTGAAAAGCTTGGCAACATCAGGCTTCTCCGGCACTCTGTCGAACAGCGGGGCGCGGTCCTGCATCAAATTTAAGGGCACGCAGTACAATCTACAAAGGATGTTTTGAACTAGCTAATTTTGGGGTTATGGGCTGTCCTGGAAAGCTGCTTTTCTTTGTTCGTTGTCGGAATCTAACTCCATACATTCCTCCTCCTTCTCCGCATCTCTCAACTTTTCTCTTGGTGGTGTCTTGGGCTGCTGCATGCTTGCTTTGGTGCTTGCCTGTGGCTCATCCATGTTGTCGTCTTCGCTAGAGCTTCCATGAACGGACCCATATTTTGCATCATCCGAATCATAGTAGCCATCTGGGATTTGTCTTCCAGTAAACTGACGCTCAAATTTGGCACGCTTCTCTTTTCTGGGTTCATCATCCTTCTCTTCCTGTCCATCCCTTTCCTTCATCTTGTCATCCGAGAAATCATCGTATGTGGCTCCGGTGACAAGCAACGCTTCTTTCACCGTGCATTCTTCTGGCAAGTCCTCTGTCTTGCTTTCATCTTTCTCATGTGTCTCCTCTTTACCATGTGTCTCCTCTGTGTCATCTTTCTGTTCGGTCTTCTTCTTTCCCCTTGCATTACCTGAGCTAGCTTAGAAAAGGCAATGTTATATACTTGAACCCTGCATGCACCAAGTAAGTCAAATAAATGTTGCGAATCTCCAACCGAAACACGATCACCCAACAGTTCTTTGACCAGGCCCTTGAGCTCTTCCATGGCCTTGTAGCCAGACCTGAGAGCGCAAAGGAAGTTTGAAGCTTGGGCAATTTATAACGCATAGCACCACAAATGAGGGGCCGACCTGGCTTTCTCATTTCTACGGGATCGTTTGAGAACATAGCGGACCAAACCAAGTTGTTCGTCAGCTTCTTTGTCAGCCCATTCCTTCAAACTCACAAGTGAAAGTGATCAAAACATGGTAGAAAAATCCGAATAAATCCGAGCAGGGTTTGGTGGGATAACAGGATCAAAAATTCACCAGTCCTTCAGGTCATCTTTGCACCTATGCTTCACCAAGCGCTGGCCCATGTCTTTGGCAATAGTCATGAGCACACCCTGACACATGCTGGAGTCTGGAACCAAATATGTTGACGACAAAAGGCATCTAAGAATTGGAACCTGTTTGAAATCTTGAAAAAGTTGGTGCCTTCATTTCCGAAGCAAACGGCATGTCACCAGCGAAGGTGGCCAGGAAATCCATCAGGAATGCCGAATTGTTGGGATCCTCAACCTCGGCCCCGTTAAAGGAATAAATTTCATTAATAAAAACAACTTGTTTAGAATGTAGGGAGAAACAATGGGTTATAGTTTATACAGTAAAGTGTTTGTTTCAGTAACACCAAGCCCGAAGCAACTTGAGGGTTGATGACACCCTGCGAGATGTTCACCAAGCTAAAGGTGCAAGGCGCCTGGCCGACAATAAGTTTCTGGTTTTGAAGTCGTCCGTAAAGTTGCCAAACAGGAGAAGTACATATGCATAAACTGATCACATCCCTTTCAGATTTGAACCGGCCTTTTGTTCGGAAATCCTCTTTTCAACTTTGTGTTTGGGGACTCCTTGTTGAACGGCCAGATGGTAGAATCTGGATGCAAGAAAGTCATCATCACTCAGCCTTTCCTCATAGAACACCTGCAAAGGGGCGCTATGGCACATTGACGCTGGTGGTAATTAATCATTAACTGTTTGTGCTGGTGGTTTCAAATGGCTCCAAATATAGTAGCAATGGGGGCAATCATCACTACGTATGATTTTGATTATAAACATATTTGACGTTTGAAACCACTAGCCCAAAATTGTGCGGCATTTTTTCCAGCTTGGATGTTTCAAAACATATTTGGGTGACTTCAAAGCTTGCGATGCTAGCTAGCTAGCTGGCCTTCAGAAGCGAGACACGACCAGGCTCCATTGCCCACAGGTCAAAAAATGCAGGCACCGGGTGAGGCTGCCTACCCCTGAGCCCAAAGGAACCCCACAGCAGGGTACTAGCATCAGTGGGTATGATGGGTATGAGTCAAAAATGTCGAATCAATAGGCCCACCATTATGTTATCAAAATTTCATCGTCAATTTTCGGGGTTATCACCTGACCCGTATCCAAATGGGAAATTGGCAAGAAACCAACCAGTTCTTAGCAGGGCGTGGTGGCACCTCCGCACAGGGCTGCTGCTGCTCGCCCTTGGCAGTTTGTCGGGAAAGGGTTGATTATAAAGGGTATCACATAGACAAATTAAGCCCTTGACTCTTTGAGCGGCGAGTTGAGGCATTGCTCATGGGCTCACTTGGCGGATGGGTGTTTTAAACCATCATATAGGTCTTCTATGATATTTTCATGTCAAGCTATCATCTTGAATGAAATTGTTCTATCTTGAATGTCATTATCATTTCAATCTATTATCTTGTGCATTGTCCCTTCAATTTCAAGCCTAAATGGCCTCAGATTATCTCAGGTTCACATGGGAGGTCCTCTGAGGTCCTCTGAGGTCCTTTGAGGTCCTTTGAGGTCCTTTGCTCCATTTCGAGGTCCTTTTGAAAGGCCTTCATTTCGAGGTCCTTTGAGGATTAGGGTATATATATCATGTTACAAACCACCATTTTTCGATATTTTTCTTGGGAAACTCATCATGAAATCCCACCATTTCATAATAGTGGTAAAATATGGGATACATACCCACAAATGGTATTCCAATGGTGGAAAAGATAAAAGCGGTATTATTAAACGGTATAATGGTGGTATAATGGTGGTAAAATGGTGGTATTATGCGGTGTAATGGTGGTATAATGGTGGTATAATGGTGGTGTAATGGAGGTATAATGGTGGGATTTCATGTACATTATTATACATAATTCACCTACTATATCCCCACAAAGACATCCCCCTTGCCGAGTGAGGCCTTGCTGGGTGGCAGCTTGGGGATGGTGGCATTGGCCACGGGTCCTTCGAATCCTCCGTGTTTCAGGTGGTCCTGGTGATGGCCGGGGAGTTCGCTGGTAAAGTTTGGAGATTAACCTATCCGAAGCAGTCAAAACGGTGGATTTCACCAAGACAAATAGGGGATTTAAATGGACTTAACACGATTTAATCCACACTCATGATGAATTGAAACCACCAAAAGATACAAAAAGACTGTAGACTTGTGCGCCAAGCAGACACGCCCCGCGCTGAACTTCTGCTCGCGAAATTCCAACCTCTTCTCGCCAGAATCTTCGCAGAACACGGTCGCCTGCCTGGGGCCGTGGCGTCGCCCTCCAAGTGCACCGGCAGCCAACACCGTCTTCTCAGCAAAATCAGGGCCGCGTCTGCAGCACACGCTCACCATCCCTATTGGGCCATGGTAGGGGCACCACTCCGCCCCGCGAACTCACACAACAAACATTGGAATTCAATCCACAAAAAAGGATCAAACATACGTAGGGATTTCAACAACAAATCTGAGGATTGAACCAAAAAACGGGGTGCTTCAACTAAGAAAACGCAGCAAATAAGCGATGCGTATACATATTTCAGGAACGACAATGGACGCTTAACCAACAGGCACCAGAGGTGAAGCAGCCAAATATGCAGAAACATGGCTGAATTGCGGAGAAATACAAGGGTAGGCTCTGGCGCACAAAAGCATAAGCATGGGGATCAGAAACATGGGAAGAACGCGATTTTTACCGGGTTGACTTGAGAAAAATAACTCAGTAAACAATGGCTTTTGCTATTGAACAAACAATGGCTTTTGCTATTGAATCGGAAGGGGTTATAAAGTGTTATAAAGTTATACCAGTATGTTAAACTTCTCTGTACAATTTCCCACAGAAACTTTTCTGAGACGATGAAAACAACACGGAGATGTTGCTCATACATGACTAGGAATTTTTACACGGGCTCTAATTCGACAACATGTGAACAACTTGGACTTTCAGTATCATGTGGTTGGAAAACTCGATTCGTAGCTCCGAACTGCTCACCATTTCCTGTTGGGAAATGTTGATACCCCCGAGCTCCGAACCGCTCCCTCCGTTCACCACTAGATGGTAAATGGATTGGACGAAATTGGTATACGAAGATCCTCTTGCCGTGTTCAATAATTGCTTAGTTCATGGTACTTCCCAAGGGGTCCCCAAACACATGGGTTTCAATACTCAAACAATAAAATTTTGATTTTGGGGCCCTTACCCAGAGAATCACCATTTTTACTGGTGACATATCTTTCTGACTGATTCAGTCACATTGTTTATGAATCAAACTCGTTTAAACATGTTCCGTCCAGCCCGGACGTTGCTCCACACTTGCAACATCTTGCAACCATCATCATCGTCGTCGTCGTCGTCGTCCTCATCCTCATCCTCATCCTCATCAATATGTTGAATGGGGTAATTACATCAACTCATCTTCATAAGGGATCAAAAATCCATCACCCCCTCTGACAAATATGTTGAATAAAGACTAGCATCAACTTATCTTCATAAGGGATCAACAATCCCACCATCCCCTTTGACAAATATGCTGAATCTGAAAATAGCATCAACATATCTTTAAAAGGGATCAAAAAAAATCCTCCACCCCCGGTGGCAAATATGCTGAATCTATCTGAATCTGATAATAGCCTCAACTTATCTTTATAAGGCATGATGATGATGATGATGATGATCATGGATTACATATACATCTACATTCTACATATGGAAAGTCCACCGACATGGCATTTCAAGAATATGCAACCCTTCCGCAATTCTGGCGCGGAGCAACGTCAGGGTTGCACCGAACATGTTAAAACCACCAGATCTGATGGTTAACTCACATTAAGTCACCATTTTCACTGCTTAACTCACCATCATTTCTGATCAAATTGCCATCCCCATGGATCTCTCCTCCATCTTCCGGATCAACTCATCGCATTGGTAGATGTAATGCACGAAGCGCAAGTTATCGAAGTTCACGTTCCTCGCGACTTCGACGCGGATGGGAGAGTGAAAGTCGAGTTCGGTGTGTTTTTGATGTGGGAGAAAACCCCAAGTTTCAACCAACCATCCCCCAAGTCATCAGCATTTTGATGCCTTGGAGTTCAACGTTTATCCCCAAATGGTTGCCCACATTAGTTGGGAGATGCTTCCGATACAGTGGGTATTCCCTTAGTGAAACTAGTTCTGACTAAACGAGTGTCAGTTCTTCAGCCCTTCCTGGATCTTCCCCACTGGTGAGCTCGAGCCCTGTCGAAGCCCCAATGATGGTGAAGACTCGCCCAGAATCAATGTGGTTATTGGTGGTTCAATCCTTACAACATCGACCCTTATTGTTGGGGTGTGAGCTTTGGGGGTGGCTGAATCATGCTGAATCCGTAAAACATGTGACATAACCATGTGGAATAACTGGGTCATACTTCTCAGGTAGGGCATATTGTCAGGATTGGCCCTGGCTTCAACCTTCACCATCCTGTTTGGGGGTCCGGGGATACCTATCGCATACACAGTTGAAGAGATTCTCATACCAAGGATTTATATAATTTGTATGGATGGATCAAAACCTATTATACCATGTTTTGGCAATTGAACATCCACTTATCATCTAATTCTAGTTATTTTGGGGTTCACCAGGGTACGAGGGTTTTGACCCAAAGCGGTATAGTCAAAGTCTCAGCTCTAGTGCGACCCAGTGTCGTCAGGGTTGAGAAGAGAGACTCCAAGACCAAGTGCCTGAAAACGGGAGAAGTTGGAACGGGGGCGTTGAGCCACAACAAATGAGATTTAACATGATTTAACCAGGATCAACATTGGATTTCAACCAACATACAGGTTGAGTTTAGTAAAATCCCATGTTCCAACTAAGATTGAGGGATATTCACCAGTTACCCACAGGTCGTGGTGAACAGGTCGTCTTGTGTCAACGTCATCCATCTTTCACTGGAGAAGCGGCAAGAACTGACGATATTCTTGGTTTTGCTTGAGGAACTCAAACAAATACAACATATTCCCATATATATATTCCCTATAATTTCCCCAAATGGTGGATTTGCCAGTGGGAAAATAAAACGTCACCTTATACCTTAAACAAACCCAGGTATTGCATATTCCATTGACATTTTCGCCCATAGCCAAGGACGAGCGGATTCCTTCCCATTCTTGTGGCGATCATCGCCCATATCTATGGTGCTGTTGAACCAATCTCATTTATCATACTGTGGATGAAAGAAATCCTGCACCACCTTGAATGGTTGAAACCCTATAAAAAAATGAGATAAACCATCAACTGGTGCAGAATCTCTTCCATCCATCATTTTCTATCATTTTTCCAGCTTTCATCCAGGAGTTTTCACATGAATAACATACCATGCCGTCCCCCCCAAAACATTAAACCATACACTAACCCTACACCTGGTCCTGTGGTTTATGGCGGCAAAAACTGAGGGATGCCCCGAATGACCCGAGCTCCCTTCCATCAAGTCAGACTTTGGTTGGCTTTGTCTCCATGGGATGGGTCAAGGGTACCACCATGTACCACCTGTTGCAGATTACACCCTTAATCCCAACGTAAGAAACGGGTTTTGCTCGGATTTTGTCACTTTTCACCAGGGCCATGCCAGATGAAACAATTTCAAACCACTGTGGTTTACAACCGGATTTTTGGCTGGTTATGTCCTTTTTTGTTGCTTAAAAACATCTTTTCATTTTGTTGCGTGGTTTTTTTTTCGCATCCATTTTAACTGCTTAGAATCGGCTCCAGTGTGTGTTTGGTAGCTACCCTCCCGGTTGAATCATTGAAACACCCCATATCTCTATCGGCACACAGGTTTTTACATCCCGTGATGTCTGCTCTGGAGTCTACCAGAATTACAAAACCATTTTTTGCATACGTATGTGCTCCAATCACATTTTTCCTTGGTTTAACATGGTTTTCCTCATGTTGAACCACTTTTTTTAGGCGCCAGGTCATCAGCCCCCAATTTGTTCTCCCAGGTACCGACACTGCTCCTCATAGGGTCCCGAATCGATGGCGGCAAGTTGACAGAGACGGAAGGAGAATTGCATCTGGGCCGACACACTTGGGGTTGAGAAGTTCGTTCGGCTGGGGACATCCGAAAAATATCAATGGAAAAATCTCATGGGAATTTATGATGGGAATATCATCAATAATGGAACATCTCATGGGAAAATATCATGGGTATGTAATATGGGCAATGGGAACAGAATTTGAATAGCATAAGGGTTTAGGATAAATCAGCTGTTGGCAGAAAACTCTTGTTTTTCACCGTTAAAAAAGGGGACCTATCACCCCATGGTTCTATGGCTGATGCGAGAAATGGGCCAGCTATGCTGGTCTGTCTCAAAAAGGGCTGTGAGATGTCCCTTACGAAAACCGTGCTGGATCTGTTCATTATGGGATCCATTGGGGGCAAGGGTTGTTATGGAATGTTCATATGGCAACGCACATATACTCCAACCATATCCCCGCACAATAGGGGGTGAAGGTTGGCTTTTCAATAGGCAGTGCACGAGCAAATCCAAAATGGCGAGGCGACATGGATCAGTTCGACAATTCCCTGCGTCCACTCTAAATAAGTGTAGGATACTGTAGCTGGTTGGTGGTTGACCTACCCCTCTGAAAGATATGAAAGCCAGTTGGGATGATTATTCCCAATATATGGAAAAATAAAACATGTTCCAAACTTCCAAACCACCAACCAGGTAGGGTTTCCGAACTAACCAGTTTACGAAAAGCAGGCGCATCCAACAAAACTCTGGTTGTTGCGAGTCAATGAGCCGTCCCAACCGGACCCATCGAATGGCAGAACCACAACTTTGCGGCACGGGTCATAGCATTCAGCCTTCAAAAACATTATCATGAATCTTCCCAGCACGACCAGCAATACCCATCGTCAAACCTTTTGCGCTGGTCCTGCCTCTGCAATCAATCTTGGGCACACTTGTGGTTCACAAACAGTACTGGTTTGAAATTTGTTGAATGGTTCTGTATATGGCCTTGTGAAATCTCCGGATGGCAAGATTGGCTTTCAACAAGGCTTACTCCCCCAGCTATATATCCATAATGTTGAAATTGTTTCCTCCTTTGAAATCAGGAGTTTCGGGCCATAGTTGTCTAGCAGAAATTATCCATGGGCCTTACCCTCCGGTTTTATCGAACATGACCATGGGAAACCCCCTTTAATCAACCCGTCCCAGGCTTTCCGAAACTGCTCATGGGGGCAAAAACTTGATACTGCCTGGTGAATTCGACAATCATTGGCTGACAAATGCTTGTTTTTGAAGTTGTTTCCACCCAAAAAATGAATAAAAATGATAGTTAGGTTTTGAATCATACCCAACTATACCCAAATGGCCTATAGCAACACCCAAAAAGATTGACAAGTATTGACAAGTAACATCCAATCCCAAAAACATATTCTGAACACCTACCCGGAAATTTAACAGTTTGCTATTGAACATGACCCATTGATAATCATTTTTGATTTACCGAACTTACCCTCTGGTAATTTAACATAGCTATTGAAAATGGCCCTTTATAGTGGATTTTGCCATTAAAAATGGTGGATCTTTCCATAGTTTTTTGTATGTTTACCAGAGGGTAAAGATTGTGATTTTCCGCAAACTGCCTGTAGATCCTGCAAGCCGGCGGTATCGGGACTCTTCTTGCACACTCCTTGCGAAGCTAGACGCGTCCGTCGTGTGTCGTCTGTAACGATTTATGGACCAACGTTAGGGAAAAATGGACATATTAAGCAAGTATCAACTGGTCATTTCTTGATCAGTTATTCTGAAAATATGGTCATTTTAGGAAAATCATGATCCGTTGTCAATATTTATAATGGGAAGAATTAATGGAAAATAGGGGGACAAACATATCATGGGATAATAATGAGGATGATTATGGTGGGGAAATAATTAGTGGGATAAACAACTCATAGGAATCCAACATATAGGAAATGGCTAACCTTATGATCTTTATCAGTGGATGGGATATCCTATGATCAAACAAAGCCAACTCCAGGTAATAAGAGGGTCACACCAAGGATCGAAACTGGTGGGCCAATCCCATAGGCCGTTCGATCTTTCGCTCTTGAAGGAGTTCAACAGTGGGAAACGGTGAGTTTCCATTCATGAAACATGGATCTGGATTACCTCAAACCTACTGGTGCAATCCCGGGAGGGCCCCCAAAAATACCGATCCCGTACTTCATTAGGATTTCTGATGGGGTTAATTGTTGTAGGGATGGGCTTATAATTCGCCAACGTATATTCTGATTGGTTTTTAGCAATCCCACAGATAGGAAGTCATCTGACATGATCATCATACCAAATATGATCATAACTGGATCATACAGGATCCATCCAAACCTAGATTTATATAAAGCTTTCGTTTCTACTCACTTTAACTGTTCTTCGATATGAGACTTTCCCAAACATGGATCCAAATAACAGATAGTTGAAATATGTCTATGGGTCCAACTTGAAGACCTGGGTGACCACAGGTTGTAATCTATTTCTTATATTCGCCATTCAAATATTGGGGTACCCAATTTTGACCCATACGGTATGGAACATTATATATAGCTCTGAACTATTTTATATATTATAGTTCGTAAATGGGGTACCCCCAAATGGATGGTTTATAATGGAAAATCCTATTAAAATGGATGATTTGGTGGTACACCTATTTTAGGAAACCTCCATATCTTGAAATCACCAACATTCCATGTTCCACCCCTCCTGTAGTTGTGCAGCCCCTGCCAGCATTGGTCTGCTCGCACTGATAGCACATCATCTGTGCGGGCTGTGATGCTAAAACCAACACAGTAAATTAATACAGTGCTTCAGCAATATTGGGAATCATCATTGGGAATCATTCATTAAGGATTGTCATTGGATAATCCATGGACATCGATGGGAATTAGTATTCCATTGATGAGCTATGAAAAAATCACAAGTGGGAATTGTATATTGATAGAATAACCCATGGTATAGTTCTCAGTGATGATATTTTCATCAATAACTCAGAGTTTCATCCATAGATGTCGAATTTTTATGGCCCTTTTATGGCTGCCGGCTGAAATCAGTGACCTGTGAACTACGGCCACCGTGCGGCACCAGCGTTTTGGTCCGTGGCCATCTGGATCCCTCTATCCAAAGGTTAGAGCAAGAAATGGACGACTTCGACCCCGGGAAGTTAGGAGCCGGGAAGTTAGGAGCAACATGTCATTTATAACTGTTCTGTAGCATCCTGAGAAAAGGCTTCCTAGGAACCCTAAAAGGAATTATACTCCTCAATCACAACTACCTATTTCCGAACCAGGATCCCCAATGGCTAATATGGATATTCAGACACTTGAAAACTCTTTTGTCCCTTTCAAATCCATTCCAAATATTTTTTCCCACACTTTTCCCCATATTTCCACATATTTTCCCATCATTTTCCCTACGAAAATGGCCAATAATTTGGGGGATCCCACCTTTCCCCTGCCTGTGGCGCCCTTAGGTCTTCCATTTCCGGGGCTGCTACAGCGGTGGCCATGGCGTTGCGACAGCGGCGGGTCGGGCGGGTCGCAGCTTTGGGTGATTTCTTTGGCTCCAAAATGGCACTGGCGCAAGGAGAAAAACTTCAAACCATCTTTCCCAAAAATACGAAAAACCTCAGGGTTAGTAACTAAACCATAAATCAATCACCCATTAATGGGTCATGATGGTTAATGGTTAATAAATGATGGTTGATGTTCCCCGAGTTTCGCCTGGATTTGAATACTTGGAAGGAAGTAGATTCTGGTGGGATGGAACAATGCCGGAAAACAACCAAGACAACGGAGAGACTTGGAGGCAAAGTGCTATGAACCAACCAATTCAAGGGGTACCGAATTTTGACATACATCCGTGCGGGAAAAAAACAACGGGTGGGCTTATGGTAACCGACAGAATTATGGGAAAAAAAACGTTCAACTTAGACAGGCGGCGCCTGCGTCCGATTTTTCCATAATTGGGTTTTTCCCCATAAGGGTTCAAAATATCCCGGAAGTGATCCGAACCTTTTTTTTTCCATAATTCTTGGAGGTGGCCATTATTTCCATAATTGATTTTTCCTGTAAAATCAGGGGGCTAGGGCAGATTGACCGGTTTTTCCATAATTATTTTTTCCATAATTATTCTTTCCATAATTAATGTTTGGGGCTCCACCTGTTGGACATGTCATGGATCCACAATTCAACCCCCTTTTTTTTGGGGGGTTATGGAAATATGTATGCAAATGCAAGTATGTAGTATCAACCCAATTGGTGGCTTGGCAAAAGGATACATCCCGCATATATATGTACGTACAACAATGAGTTTTGGTGGTGCAATTGTATATCAATGGAAGACTTAGGGGCATATACCAGATCTTTAGACACATATTTTCTATAATTCAATATTCCCCCTTAAAATGCATTCAAATTGCGAATCGATGGACATACAGTCACCGACAGAATTATGGAAAAAAAAATAATTATGGAAAAAATAATTATGGAAAAAAAAGGTTCGTAACTTTTCTATCATAGACAGGCGGCGCCTGTAAATTGAAACGTTTTTTTTTTCCATAATTCTGTCGGGTGCTGTATATCTTTAAGATTCATGGGATGGTTTTCCATTAAAACACCCAGAGGTGACTATACGACTCTCAATTTTCCCCAACCCCAGAAGTATAGAATTCAGAAAAAAATGTGAATGCCAAACTTTAGACGTCGCTATACCCACCTTTGATCTTGAGGGGTAATTGGGCTACTCGGCTTAAGGACATTAACAGTCCCTAGCCCCCAACTATCTTCGGCCAGTTTTACTTGGTTGTGTTTTCTGACCCCCTGGTAAGTTAGTTTCACTTGTCGTGGCCTATGTCTGAATATGTGGTAAGTCCAAAACACTACAAACATCTACAGTAGTTAAATGTATGGCGATCAAATCCATCCAGTGAAAACCATTATTTGGATCATGCCTCCACCTTAGGCAAATAATAATGCATTTCATACATATCTGTATATATAATTATATATAATTATGTATATATATATATATGTATATCTATCTCTATGTACATGTATGTATATATAACATTATATAACTATGTAAATCTACTATATTAAACTGATACTTCTGATGTCAGTCTTTACTGATCAGCGTTCCAATCGCCTCTGGGCCACCCGCACCTCGCCGCCTCCTAGCATGCCGCGTCACCCGCGTCACGATTCCAAGGCATTTGGCATGTCGCCTACTTGGATTTAAACCTCTACTTACTGTAGATCTGTAGCCAAAATTGGTATTTCACCATCCCAAATGGTGTTTTGAGCAACAACAATGGTGATTTAAACAAGAAACATGCTAGTTTAACCATCAACAATGGGATTTCACGAGCAAAAACGGGGATAGAATATGATAGAATGGGACATCCGTCACTCATCTTATATGATATATGGGAAACATTCTTGGAAAAGCCATGAAATCGTTTTAGGCCATGGAAGGCACATCTAGCCTTCTCCATTTACTGGCCATATCTGGCCATACATAAGCTTTTCATCAATTTTTTGCGTCCCATTGGCTGGGAATCTTGTCTCACCTCGTTCCAAATTGATGGCAAAAAACATGTAAAGTGGGTAAAACAATGTCATAAACCACCCATGACTGGGAATGGTTCATGCCACCTATGGTGATGACTGGGGGATGGTTTATCATTGTTTTACCGACATTAGCAACTTTTAGCCATCAATAGTGAATTATGATTTTTAATGGCCAAATAATGGATAATCATGGATAATTGCAATCAGGATCTAATAGTAAATATGGTCATCAATCATAAACATGCAGTAACTAAAATTATTTATAGCCAGCCATGATGTGCGGGGGTTTAGCACTGTTTAATCGAGCCATGACATATACCCCTATCCAATCTCATTGTAGTAGTTGAGAGGTTTCCCTACTATCGATTGGTTCATTCATCCAAAATAAACTAGGTAGTATAACTCCCTTCAAGTCCAATCAACCATCAGTCAGCCATCATTTATCAAAGATGTCCCATATATTTAGTGTCACACCTAATTTGGGGATTCTTACAACCTGTATAATAATCAAGCAACACATATCAGCCAACAGAATATGGTGGTGTTTGTGGCATTTTAAACCAATGCTACGGATGAAGTATATACATTAAATTATATACTATATACATTTATATACCTATTAAAATGGTGATATGTTCCACACAAATGGTTATTTTGCCCAAGGTAAAAACGTATCAGCCTTTGAACCCCTTGAAACAAGGTCGGTTTCGGATCTTGGGCCTCTTGGGCCTTCATCCGTGGGGTAATTTGAAGGGTTTGGTGATGGGGGTCCTTTCTGGGTATTTCAACATAGCTGTGGAAAATACATATGTTACATATTGTTACATATTTATAGATACATATTTGTAGATGATTTCAATGATTGAGATGATTATAAAGGGGTGGTGTTCAAAAGAATATGTCCAAAACAATACTTGAACCCAACAGGAGTTGAATGCTTAATGTTCAACCATAGAAACAGAATAACCATTAATAAACCCAACCATTTGAGCGCTAAAATCAGGTTTCCAACAGAACATGAGAAGTACGCAGGATCACCGTCCTCACGCGCTGCTTCAAGTAGTCCATGCATGAGCTGCAGCTCTGCACTCCAGCTGTGCAACCTGGTGACCGGAGAAGAACCAGTTCTGGACCATATTCACCTCCAATTCCTGGTTATTTTTATGCTATTTTAATAGGGAAAATCGATGATCAACATCAAACAACAAACTTTGGGGCTTTCACGATCTTTTCAGACAAACCCATGGGGCGGATATAATATGCACCAGGGAAAACAGATATAAAATGCGAGGGGTGGGCGTGTGGTGACTTGATATCTTACACTAGTGATTTCGGATCCGGTGCAAACATGATTCAGCGACCCTGTTCTGTTAATGTTTAATATCCATAAAACCATGTAATCACCAGATGCAAAACGTACATGATCACCAGTATAGTGATGATATCCATACAATCACCATCATGGGATAGATAAGTGTATGGGATAAAGTATTCACCGATAGAAACCATCAGAATGCATACCATCAGAATTACATGGGATCTTCCATTAGTGGGACAAATACATGGGATTAGCATGATCATGAACATGGAGAATTATCATCATAATTAATATGAATAAAACCATCACGTTCATATGGAGATGAGTCAAAATTTAAGCCCCATGGGACCACAGATTTTACTGTACATGTTTCGTACTCACCATCTAGTTAATCTAGTTAATCTAGGTTAGCCCATTTTGACCTATACCCACGATCCATTGGAAGACCCATATTACCAGCCCACCCCCAAAAAACCTGCTGTAGTTTCTCCAAAAACCGATGGCTGCGTCGCTGTTGCGCGTCCAAGGGTCGCCACCTTGGACACCGGGAATTGTTGTAGGGGTCAGGTGAGTTGGGACCACATACCACGGATATGTTTTATACTGGGGTAATCAGAAACGTGGCTAGCATGAAAATCCCCGCACTAGATGGATGTTTTAATAGGAACGTCATCTATAGATAGGGATGATTACTGGAAGGTAAAACAGCAGCCCCAGAAAAGCTAGGAACGACAACTCCTGCTAAAACAATGGCAATTTGCTGTTCTATCTTTTTGGGATTGAGAGAAACAGGAAGAACATAGCAATGGATCAAAGTGTGCTCTGACAAAGATTCGGAAGATTGCGCTATATACTCTTGGTTGATATCTCCCCAGTTTTGGATTCTAAATTGCCAACCACTACGTCACTACGTGTCAATAACTTGCAATTTGAGTGATTCAGGTGCGCCCCCCGGCCAAACAAATAACCCCAACACCTATCAAACATCCATGAGATTGGTCATTAAAAACACTAAGACGATCCCTGAAATGGGCGTCCCTGGCTCGTAGTATGGCACAAAACCCTGTTACCTTGGTGAAGCCAAAAATACCTGTGGAACCTGTGGTAGTTCCTGGGTTTTCATCCCAAAAATAGATGGAAAATGCTGGGTCTTGCCACCTTATGTATTTTAAGCAGATCATTGATATACCCTCTGGTAATTTAACATAGCTATTGAAAATCACAATTTTTCATGGGAAAATCCACTATAAATGGCAATTTTCAATAGCTATGTTAGTTTACCAGAGGGTAAATTGCCCAATCTTATGGACAAATCACGAAAATTCTGGGTTCTAACTTCATCCCAGATAATATCCTTGCCATGAGAAGGTCACTAGCCGTTGCCCGCGTTGCCCCGCCCTGCTGCTTCATAGTTTCCCTCCAAACAACACAGGTTGATTTGGATGGCAATCGCGTTCTTCTCATGGGATAGTTGATGAATGTTTATTATATCTGAATGAGTTTGGATAAATACCAGCCACTCCTCAATTGATTTTAGGGAACATCTATAGGAAAACTTGGCTGTACCGGCTGTACCATCCAAAATCCAAGGTGAAAATTTCAACCCCGTCCTGTCACATTTTCCGCAGCCCTTTTCACGCCAGCATTGACCTTTCTTCACCACTTCCGTGCTTGACAGCACTTTCCGGACTTTCCATCACCGGCCGAGCACTTTTTTAGGTTGTGTCGTCACCAGCTTCCAGGGATTCTGCACATCGCAGCAATCTTCCGCAATCTTCTCCGGATCGCCCTCATCTCAGGTTCTGCACATCGCACGGCCAGGGCGCACAGCTGCTGTCATCCTGTTGGTCACGGGGAGGTCTCTCCAGGCAAGGTCTTGAGCTTTTTGGCCGGAAAGATGCCGATGAGAATCCTGAGTGGCAAGGATGGTTGGATGGCTCTGGGCAAATTCGAACCAAGGATTCCTGACCCATCATTTTCAGCTTGGTCGGCTAAGGGTGCGAGCCAACTGACCCAGACGACTAGAATGAGGTGAAACTCCGGTTTTCCACTTTATCCCAAGGCGATTGAAGAACTGGATAACTGGATCAATTTATTGAAATTCAGCCACGTGTTCAGCTACAAAAGGTCACTGTTTTGCGGTATCACCAATTTTTCGATGACCGACATCGGATGAACAGCTGCCCTTGATCCCATCCAGGTGGCAGTTGGACGCAGGACAGGAGGAAGCCATTGAAATTCCTTAGGTGTTCATCTGGGGGATTCCGTAGGGATTGAGCACAAACCATTGGTGATATGGTGATCTAATGGTGTAAACACTTTACCAACGATGCTTGTTAAAGGCTGAGTTTCTTTAGTATGAGTCATATATGTTGTCATCAAGCAACATTTGACTATACTTTGTGCTCACCACTCACTTGATCTTTGATCTTGTGGCCTTGGATTCCTTGGATCCGCACACTTTTCCCATTTTGATCTCAATGTCCTCGAACACATCATTCATATTTCATTACCAATGAATATTCAACCCGAAACCAAGGATTTAAATCTGTGGTACCTATTCTTTCTAGCAATAGATTAGTGTCAAAAGATCATTGGAAACTCTGTTGCGGTGGTTAATGAGAATTTCCAGCTCAGGGATCATGATATATATATATATAGTATACTCCCTTGAATCACTAACCAACCATCATCTATCCATATCTATTCATTACATCCCCATACTATAGATATCTTTAGATGCTTAAACCCCTATGAATGATGGTTCAACCCCGCTCAAAACCTAATCAGTCAGGTTTTCTTGAATAAACTCCGGGTTCTACACCTATATCCCCACTATATTCCACTGTATATCCCATTTTATATGCCCATTCTATCCTCATAAAATGGTCACAGATCACCAGCCACTCCATTTCCGTTTGTCCAGCTCTATTCTGCACACATTTCTCCGCATTTTTACATAATATGTTGGTTATTATCCGACCATAATCCACTACATATCCCATTATTACACTAGATAATCCCATATGTTGAGGATGATAGCTATTATCCCACTATTTTTCCCCCAATTCTCCCATACGTTGCTTATAATCCAGTATATATCCCACGTTTTTATTATCCTATGATGTTCCCATGGTAGATCCCCTGGTTATATCCCGCCGTCATCAGCAGCCATTTCTGTTGACTGAGGATCGGTACCCAGAGAGGCTTGCTGTCATGACGCCATCCGATGTAACACCAGCATCCGCTGCACAACCTGCTGGGAGCACAAGAACTGGATGTGTCTGTCAGATACCGGGTATACCATGTGCCTGTCTATCAATATATAATGCACTAATATGGTGCCATAATTCTTGCAATAATAATGTTTATCAATACCAATAATGGTAAATAATGGTTAACGGTTATAAGACCACCAGCCAACATATGGATAGTATACCCTCCGGTAATTTAACCTAGCTATTGAAGCCATGGCCATTTAGTTCCTTAATTTACCCGCAAAAAATGGTGATTTTCCACAGCTATGTTAGTTTGCCAGAGGGTATGTGTTTAGTTGGATTCATAAATCCATGCAAATTGAACGGCTATTTCAAATTTCATCACATTTCCATGCTCTCAACAGACTTGTCATGATCAAATATAACGATATTCAATATATTGTCATGATCTTGGTAGTGATATGATTGTGATAGGATTATCACATTACGATATATAAATCCCATCATAAGATTCCACACATCCAAATTGCCAGGTGCAATTCTGCACAGATAGCTAATCTCAGATTCTATTTTCTGCATCATCTAATACCTATAAATATCCACAGTATTCTTTATGATGATTATCTGACAAAATCACATGATCCCATGAGAATATCACATCCCATGATTGTCCTCCAAACCCATTATACCCACCCCCATCATTTTCTCCCATTCTAGTTCCTATATACCTCGTTATATTCATGGGTTTTCCCATCATTTTCCCACCATAACTACACCACCCCCATGAGATTCTTCCCCATTTTTCATCTCTCCCCTTCGAGGCACAGCCCCAGCAGGCTGGGCAGCATCGGCAGCAGTTCGGAGCTCCTGTCCCGGAGGACGCTGCGCAGGGAACTCAACGGTGCGGCGAAGAGGCACACGCTGAAGAAGAGCCTTGGCTCGGACGGATGCACGGCACGGTCCACGTCGGTTGATTGGTAAAAAAATGAGGATGAAAACCACTGAAACATGGGATTTATATGATCATATATATATATATAATTGAATAGGATTGACCACTAAAACATGGAATTGATATATTGTATGAATTCAAAGATGCAACCACTTCACTTTGTTCTACTCCGCAGCAAGCGTCTCAAATATGAAAGAATTAAAACGAAATCCACTAGTTTGAGCTGAACACTCCAGAACAAGATGCCAGTGTTGCATCTTAAGCACCGGGGCCGGTTTCACATATGTTTATATGGTTATGGATAGATGTAGCGCCACGACCATTCGTGTTAGGAGATGATGGCGGAAATGTGCATTAATGGGTATATATGGTAGTCTTGAGGTGGAACGCTAAGCCTGATTGAGGAAATACCATGAAAATCATATATATATATATATAAACTTCATGTGATTGTAATGGGATTATCATGGTTGATCATGGTTGATGATGGTGGTTAATGGTTACAGTAGTCATGGTGATAAATGGTATATGTATACTCTCCAGTACTCAAACATGGCCATGGAAGATCCACCATAAATCTGGATTTCCCACTGAGATCTCCATAAAAATATGGGCTTTCCAAGTGCCATGTTTGATTGCCGGAGAGTACGTAGTACCCCCTTAAAAATAGACAAGGTTTGAATTTACTTCTGTTTGGGTTTGTCTGATGTGTTGTGTTTTTTTCCAAAATCCCATGGTGCAGCAACATGTTCTCCGTTAAAATAGCACAACCATGTGGGCGGGGGTCCTCTATTTCTGGACAAACCCACGTTTAACATTCTTAATTGCATGTCCAATTATATCCCATAATATGATATAATATGCATGTACATCTATGATTTTGCCCATTATATCCCCAATATAATAAGGTTAGTTCAGGAAGGGTCAATTTAGAATTGTTTTGGTCGGATTCCACTTTTCGAAATATCATATTGTTGGTGAATTATCTCATGCATGCGCATGGAAACGCTTGGAAGTCTATTTCCGGACAAACCCGTTTGAGCCATTAAAAACAAACACTATCCCATCTCATGGTACTAGTTGGTTGATCGACTTTACAAATATAGGTTATCAAAATCCCCAACAGTTGAGGTAGTATAACTCCCAAGAACAAACCCAATAATGGCGGGTGATTTTTCATGGCTCAATGATGAGAATCATCCCCACTCTCATCCTATTGTGGAAACCAAAGATCTTGGTTGCTGATTAGTATTCGGTATCCCCCCCAAAAATATATCTCACGTTATCATCATATGGGCTTGTCTGAAAATAAGGTACATCAAAACCCATTGGCTTCAGTATCATGTTCGATGATCTTCCCAGTTAAAAGGATTTAAAAGGACTATTTTGATCTATTTTGGGTATCCCCTCCATTTTCAGACACACTCATATGATCATATGTAAGATTGGCGATTTAAGGATAGGTCTACCCATTGGTTGGCACATTGGTCGAGACGCGCGAGATGGCCCACATGTTCCTGGCGAGATGGATTGGAAATACTGAAGTGAGCTCTATGGGAATATCATGTGGGTGTTCGATGGAATTTGTAATTGGGATATTGAGGATATATGATAACAGTCATTTATCAATATTGTGGGGATTTATCTATTGCAATGGGATTTACAGTATCTAATATATATATAATAAAGTATTGTAACGGACATTTATCTATTGTAATGTATTGAAATTCTATTGGAATATCTGAATATCTATTGTAATGGGACTGTAGTGAAGCCCTATGGGATTCATAATTATGGGATTGTTGATCTTATTTGAATTGAAATACATGGGACTGATTTCCAACTAATTATATGTAGTTACAATAGATTCATTGCGGAAATATTGCGGCGGTTTATTCATATTTGCATCTCCGATTACTAATTGTCGGAGTATCTAAATTGATATTAATGGGATTCCCATACTAATATCAATATACAATGAGCTTGGTTTTCACTTGCGGGCAACGGCACCCACATATTTCTGGAACTACGTAATGTAAATTATTCCAATGGTATGCTGCATTGCTTCCATCAGAATGGGACTATCATGGGATTATTCTGGAATTTAAAAGTGAAAAATGAACGATGGGGTCACAATTGAATGGGGATATGAACGACAATAATGTACAATTTCTGGGATTTTTTCATGGGAATACCATGGGATTTGAACATTGATTGAATATGGGAATGCAATGGGCCGATGAACCTTTGGTGGGTGGGGGCGCGTCCCCGTCTTGGATCGTCGATGGGGGTCCAATTCATGGGCTAGTCCCAGTCTGGCTTGATCACTGGTATTGTTGAGTTTCTTATACCCTCGGGTAATTTTATATAGCCGTTCAAAATGGCCATGTATAGTTGACTTACCTCTTTAAAGTGGTGCTTTTCCATAGCTATGTTGGTTGGTTTACCAGAGGTTCTTTCAAATACTGGTACCAGTCACTGGTTGTCGGGTGACGAACCACTATTCAACGACCATTTCAGGAGTAGGATGACCAAAGCCTCTGGCAGTTGATGCCTGTATGTTGCTTCAAATCCATCCAATCGCCAACAAAAACACCAAACACATCCCATGGATTAGATGACTGTCCAACATTTTTCCCACACATTTCAACATGTGTCCCACATGTTTCAATATGTTTCCAATATTTTCCCGACATTTTCCAAAGTTTCACCCCATCTCATGAAAACCCTCAAATTTTTCCACCTCAGTCCCCATGTTCCACCGCCCAGGCACGGCGGCTTCAGGATGTAGCTGCAGCGCGGCGTAGGACAGCATGCACATGGAGATGGACAGCGTGACCTGGTTTGGAGGACTTCAGTGCTTGAACTGATTCCATTTCTGTCCCTGGCGGGGCTTGCGTCTGAACTACGACTTTGTCGAGCAGGCTGACGTCTTCTCCATACAATACAAAACAAGACAATACAACACAAGACAATACGATACAATACCATGCAATACAAGACAAGACAAGACAAGTGGGGCTTACATACAGTACTCTCCGGTAATTTAACATAGCTATGGAAAATCACCATTTTTCATGGGAAAATCCACTATAAATAGCCATTTTCAATAGCTATGTTAAATTACCAGAGGGTACCTCGAATGAACAAACGGTGGTTGAGATGCTGATGACATGATGTGAAAGAGATCATGCACAACTGACTTAAGTGACCAATCAATCCATGAATCGGTGAAGTCATTAGTGATTCTTGACAGACCTGTCAACATGATATATTGCCACCGGCATCGCAGGGTCAAACATGGTCAAACATGGTCAAACCAACATGCGATTATTTATGGGCATGAAGTTGTGTTGATAAAATATAAATGGTAGAATTCGAACGTAGTTTCGTTCTTAGCGTGTTGAAACACTACATACAAGTAACTAACATCATCGCGAAACGGAGCCAGCAAAGAATAACAAATCAGATGCCGCCAATACACATTCAGATGCCGCCACGTCATGCCACAAACGATGTGTGTAGTCAAAAACTTTGCGGGGTTTAAGTTGCGTATGTAGTACCAGTTTTGGCGGTTAGACGAACCCATTCCACGTGGGCCAAAACAATGCCAAGTGGCAATGGTTGCCAGCGCTGCAGAGCGGCTCCAGGCACCTGGCACCATTCCATGGGAAAACCCAGCCAATTCCATTGGAATTGCTACATTCAGGGGTAAAAGAACGACCAAAATCAAGTGGACACATGATCTTTTTATCATGATCCCATGAACATGGCGGTTGAAAGGATATACCCGATGTTCAGACACAGCCATTAGGGATAGCATCTCATCCCAGCAAGATTGAACTATCGCCTGGGAAATAGGATATGGATACCGCTGCCGTAGCTCCTCTCCGATCCCCCAGGGATAATCAAATGAGTAGTTTCAGTGTCTCGACAATGAAGAATCCAGTGTTTCCATTTAGAAAGTTTTCATGTGAACAGCAAAGAGGAACAAACATGAACACCGTGTACATTTTGAAACCACCCAGCAGATCCATGTTTCTATCCCTGAACCATCTCAATACATAGAGATAATTATATACATACAATCAATGCATATATATATACACACATATACACATACATATATGTATATGTACATGTGTATATATATATATATTAATAGATAATCTGTATATGTTGGCGGTTGACTATACGTCATTCATATTCTGTATGATTATTGACCCCCTATCTTGACTTCTATCGTCGGACCTGATTTCAAGGCGTCCAAGCGCCAAGCACTGTACCAACAGGTACCCAGGTAGTAGATGGATGCCACCTTAAGACCAGCTGGTGGATGTAGAAGGGTCCTATCCCCTCCAAAAAAAAAGCGGAAAAGGATGTCTTTGTAAGATGTAAGCATCTGCATGTTTCATATTTCGGGGAATGTTTAAGAGCACATTTTTTAACAATGCATTTTAGGAAAACACCTAAATGTCTTAATCCCACATGGCTCTACAGCTGGGTTATTTGAGCATCTTTTGTTGGGATATCATTCGAGTGAAATCATAAAAGACACGGGTTGGATATAATCTTCTATGGGTATGATTTGTGGTTCTAGGGGAACTTATTTTTCTGCAACTTTTTGTTGTTGCTGTATCTATATGGCTCTGAAAATGGTGGATTTACCAAGGTGTAGCTCTTTTTAGAGGTACAATGTGAGAACATGATTCTGTAAACCAGGCATCTATGAATACGACCTTTTTCAAATACGTGTTTGATGTTTACGCAGGTAGGATATGTCAGTGAGACTCTGAGACGTAATTTGTACCATGGGTCAGGGGAAGTTGAACCCCAATATTTGGCTGTGGCGTCCCATCAGAATGGAAGGATGCCCGAACACATCTGGGTCGATATTCAACCCGAGACCTAGGACAAAATAACCTCCAATTCCGGTCGTGTGAAAGGTAGTCGCTAAAGATTCAACTGGTCAGTTTTATTGCAGATTCCCACGCCAAAACAATGTATATTATTCTATATATATATGTCTATATAAACTATATATTAACCATTTTTGGTGACAATCGCCCCCTCTTACCATATCTTACCATGATGGTGACCTCGGCCTTGCCAGAATTTGAAGATTGCCACGAATCAGTGGCTCCGAGAATTTCTAAAGTAGTGTAAAGTGCCTCCAATTTCACTTGAAATCATCCAAAGTGGCCTGAGCAATGTGACATGATTGCAGGTGATTGAAATGAATGATGATGAATGATGATGAATGATGAAATGAAAATGAATCGATTCACCAACAAGACGTGGGTCATTCAAACAAGAAATGCAGGGTACGGTGGCTGTGGGTCTATAGCAACATGGGGATGTTCGCAACAACAATGCCGATATGGCCAGCAAAATGTGAGCAACAGCAGCTAACACATTGGATATAACATGATACAACCAGTATCGATACATGATTCCAACTTATCCAACATTTCTTTGCTTGCCGAAGGAACCAAACCAAAGAGGTTGGCAGGAACGGCGGCAGGCACCGGTCGGTAGAGCCCATAGATCCTGAGCCGACGCGTGAAAACCGTGAACAACCAGGTTTTGGAAAACGTCCTTCCACTTCATTTGAGAATGATGGCCATGGATATAAATCCCGCTCAAATCCCGATGTGATACACGTATGACGTATAATAGAAGAAACAATGGGGCTTAACATTCAACACTGGCGATGCACCAAATCTGATTTTACTGAGTGAAACTGGATGCGAATAGCAATGTTTGTTGGTTTAGCATAGTACCGTGGATGCAGATTAAACATGGTGAGGCAATGGGCCAAGGCGCCTTAAACACGACCAGTAGATCCTTTGGTTTCTGATTGGAGGATACAGTAGGCACATATGGAAGTATACGATAGCATACCGGGGGACCACAACAAACAACAAGGGTTTAAACATGTTGAAACAAAACCGTGACTTTGGAATGCAGCCAAGGCTGCGCGGGTGGTTGAATGAGATCTTTACATATCCCTGCGCAGCTCTTGGCAAATTTCTACGTGGGAAAAACAGTATGTTGCTGTAACCCCCAAAAAGATTCTGAACAGTGTTTCCGGGATCCTAATAACCCTCATATTTTTAGGTTTTCAACTTTTCTATCAATTTGGGGTTTCTGCATTGCATTCGCAGGTCTTCCTCTATGTGTGACAAACAAACATCTCATTGACGTAGCATAATCCAACCCTCTTGACCCACATGTCATCACATCCAAGTGTCACTTGCGCAGCAAAATTTGCCTGCGTGGCACAAACCCTATCCCCTCGGTGTCCAAAAAAGTAGGAATGTACCCGAGGAAGTAATTTCACCAAAATCCAGTGAAAGTCAGGGTTTCAAATGGAAACGCATGTTTGTTGGATTTAGATTGCCAGGAACACATCAGCAATGGGCTAACATCAGCAGTGGTATTTGAGATTTCAACATATTTCAACTGACCAAACGCCTTCCAAAATGGCTTCAACGGACAGTCCATCTCCGTGATCAATCTGAAGAAGGGCCAACGCTCCATGGTTAGGATTGCTGATCGCTGGTGTGGACATGAATGAGCATGGCCAAACTTGGAACATGAAAATTATAGCCGATCAGGTTCATATTCTCCCCTTTAGAGCAAAACTTTAGATTTGACCAAGTGATGGGCTCCCTTAGATGCTTGAGACGCCCGAATGGTAGTGGAATATGGTGCAGATTATCATCAGTTTATTCCAGCATTGTCTTCCTCCATCTAGACTAGCACACTGCATCATCCATCCACTTCTTATACTCATCCCATCCACTTCTTATATATATATATATAATGTAAATATGGAGGTTTCCTTTAAAACCGAGGTACCACCACATCATCCATTTAAAAGGATTTTCCATTATCAACCATCCATTTCGAGGTACCACCCTCTTTGGACACCTCCATATACAATAATATATAATATCCTCTTTTCACCATATCTGCCAAGAGACGTGCAGGGACAGGATGCTTGCGGGATTCACAAACTTGATCTTCGCTGGCATTGCGTGCAGTGGGTAGACCTGTGGTACAGGCGCCGACAGAAACCTCGGGGCGGAAAGACATCAAGGGTAGCAGCGTTTTGGCCATAAGTGACCATGAAAGTGACAAGCATGGGAGCTGTCTCTGAAAATGGGCTATTGACCAATGGCGATTTTAATGGAGAACAATGAGGCTTCAATCCATCAAATGTGTTGTTTTGTCTGTGTTTTTCCTGAGTTTTCAGACAAACCGGGATAGGGACACAGTCGCGCAATGCACAATGAACGCTCCAGCAAACACCGGAGTCATGAAAAACACATATCCCATCCCATGATACTGGTCGGTTGGCAAATATTCTTATGATGATAGCCAGTTAGTATAATCCCCTATGTTTACCCATCAACACAGGTATGTTTAATAAATAGCTCACGTGGATTTGGCAAGACGAGATGAAATTCCACAGTTCTTTTCGGGAGATGTGCGGCACCAAAGGAAATCAAAAGCCAACAACAGTGGAGATACAACCAATGTGAAAATTGATGGGACATTGATCCATCCAACTAACGGATACAACCGGAAACGTAAAATCATGGGACAACTCTGGAAAAGCTGTTGTTCTTAGCGGATGTGACCAACTAATCTGCAGTATCCAAACAACAATGAACAATGCATGGGAAGCCTTCGTAAAGCCCACAAGGCGGCCAATCTAGCAATGGTACCGATCCCATCAAGGTGTCCAGTGAAAAAAACCGCTGTGTTCACATTGAAAAAAAGGATCAAACTGTCCCATGAATTTTACATCTCTCATTTTCATGAAATATTACATCATATTACATCTTCAGGGAATAGCCAATGGCCCGGCGGCCCTGTTCACTTCATCTGCCAGCTTCAAAAATGGTGTCCCAGGCATGGAAATCCCAGGAAATCCCCCAAAAATACAAATCTCAAAGTGCCCGAGTGAAAAAGCCTTTGTTTTGTGGTTTTGATTTATTGGAAACATTTGATACTGATATATTCGTCTGATGTTCGCAACATTTTCTTGCTCCACATGTCTGTGCTAGCAATAGTGTCCAAAAAATTCAAAAATCGAGGGGTGGGTATACATTTCTTCTTATTCGCCTGATTGTTGTGGAGGGAGATCCCTCTGTAAATCAGCCAGTGGTTAATCCGTCGAGGTGCATAATCGCCAGCAACGTTCCGGCGGTTTCCAGAAACAAATCCACATTGCTTTCCAGGTCCTCTTCACCTCAGGGTGAGGCAATATGTCAAAGTTTCTGGGCAAATCACCAGGAGTTTCTTTAAAGAAATCCATGGTAAAATCACCGCAATCTGGCTGTTGATGGGTTTTTTTGTTGATAGGTAAATTATGATATATTTTAGATTCTGAACTATCTGGTCAAAGTATAGAATCGATCTTATACGATCTTATACAAATGGGACTTAAACCAATTTTTGAAAAATCTTCTCCCAATTCCATGGATGCGACATTGCCACCTGTGAAGAGTCATTGGGGTGCCGTGACCACGCCAGGAGCCAGAATTTTTGAAACAAGCACCGTTCGATAGAAGCAAAAGGAAATGGGAAGATGTTTGAAGCAACAAAACTGTTTTAAAAATGGTTATACAATTGTTAACTATAATAACCATTAACTATAATCACCATTAATCACCATTAATCACCATTAATCACCATTAATCAATGGGGACTTAAGAATGTTTAAACTCACAGCCAACATCTCCGAGCGGGTGGCCGAGTTGCTCATGGCGCTGGAAGCATTCATGGCCATGGGGCCCGAAGGTGCCCGGCAAACATTCCGACTAAAAACCCTTCAAAACTGCCATTGAAATACCCAGAAACACGTAGTTGTTGAGGATACTATACCCAAGGGTCAGACTCCAATTTCCAACCACTGTCAAGGACCATTGGACCACAAACCAGGTAGAGCAACCCTGTTGTAAGTTGTCACTTTTTCTGTGTCTGACATTTTCGTCCCAAGATCCTATCAATGATCTGTAAGTCCACAGCTGCAAAATCAGGAGCCCGTGAAAATGTAAACCACCCAGAAAGGGATTTAAAATTGATTTAGACTGATTGGTGGTTGCAACCCATCCCAAAAATACAGGTCATGTGGTGATGTCCCCCAAAAACATAGACACTTGCCTTCAGAACACCTTTTAACAAAAAAATATCCAAACTGTCACTCTCCACTCCCAAGGACCGTAGGGCCCTGGATGATTGGAAGTCAACCTTTGCCACCTGAATGTAAGGGTCTAGTTCTCTGATTTTGAAACACTGTCACTATCACCAAAGACTTGGATTTTACTATATAGTTCTAAAGATCCATTTGCGACACATGTTGTCTAGTCAATTTTGGGACCATCATCCCGTTTGTTGGGATGGAACCCTTCACATCCCAAGTCATGTCGGGAATCTGGGCATTTCATAACAATTCCAAACCCAATTTTTGTTGGGCCACTTTGGGGGGAGTTCTCCAACATGTTTCAAAATCATTGTGGGGCTTGATCGGCCAGACAGGTTGCTATCCCCGCTCGATTTCCCATTTTTGGTGAAACGATGAGACGATTACAAAAACCACTGCCAGCAAATCCCCAAAAATTATATCCCAGTTAAAAAAACCACAAATAAACATAATGGATCATAGTGGTAGATGTCCAAACCAATTCAAAAATCACCGGAAGACGAAAATCAAACATGGAATCCTCTGCAGATGACCCTCCCAGTTGGGCCATCAGACAAGGTCATGATCCGCATTGGGTCGCCTTAGCTTGCTTGCCCCAACCACCAATCATGGGGGTAAAGCTGTAAAACCTATAATAGGAGAATCATCGGAGATAATGGTATATCAAATTTGGGTTTGTCTGAAAAAATGGGGAAAATGTTAAGTTGTCATCAGTACTGCAATAAAACATGCAGTTTTGGGGCGTATACCTGGTTTTCAGAGACGCCCAGATGTAGATGGGATAAAGCATGTATCCATCGGGTACTGTAATCTAGCATAATGAACAAGATCCCAAAGTTTGAAAGAAACCAGCAGCAAATGTTGTTATAGAAAACTGTCCATGATGGATAGAATACCCCCCATGAAAATAGAGATGGATCACGTCTCTATCTTTTTGGGGTTACTATGAACCATTTCGACACAATTTAAATGTAACTGGGGGATTTTGTAACCCTTGTTCCTGCACAGGTTAACCATGAGTTGGTAGTTTCTATAATAAATGAATGGGGAAACAAAGAGGTCAAATTCCATCATTACTTTGTGAATCGAATCTCATGCACTGCTGCTCCCCATCATCTGGTAGTAGTAGTAGTAGTAGTAGTAGCAGTAGTAGTAGTAGTAGTAGCAGTAGTAGTAGTAGCAGTAGTAGTAGCAGTAGCAGTAGCAGTAGCAGTAGCAGTAGTAGCAGTAGCAGTAGCAGTAGCAGTAGCAGTAGCAGTAGCAGCGGCAGTAGCAGTAGCAGTAGCAGTAGCAGTAGCAGTAGCAGTAGCAGTAGCAGTAGTAGTAGTAGTAGTAGTAGTGTAGTAGTAGTAGTAGTAGTAGTAGTAGTGGTAGTAGTAGTGGTGGTAGTAGTGGTAGTAGTGGTAGTAGTGGTAGTAGTGGTAGTAGTGGTAGTAGTGGTAGTAGTGGTAGTAGTGGTAGTAGTGGTAGTAGTGGTAGTAGTGGTAGTAGTGGTAGTGGTAGTAGTGGTAGTGGTAGTAGTGGTAGTAGTGGTAGTAGTGGTAGTAGTGGTAGTAGTGGTAGTAGTGGTAGTAGTGGTAGTAGTGGTAGTAGTGGTAGTAGTGGTAGTAGTGGTAGTAGTGGTAGTAGTGGTAGTAGTGGTAGTAGTGGTAGTAGTGGTAGTAGTGGTAGTAGTGGTAGTAGTGGTAGTAGTGGTAGTAGTGGTAGTAGTGGTAGTAGTGGTAGTAGTAGCAGCACTAGTAGTAGCACTAGTAGTAGCACTAGTAGCAGTAGTAGTAGTAGTTGTTGTTGTTGTTGTTGTTGTGGTTGTGGTTGTGGTTGTGGTTGTGGTCGTTGTTGTTGTTGTTGTTGTTGTTGTTGTTGTTGTTGTTGTTGTGGTTGTCGTTGTCGTCGTCGTCGTTGTTGTTTACTGTGGCGTGGTTGAACGTGGTGTGTTTTTCACATTTTGACATCGACATGTGCTTTGCGCCGCAACGGCGTGCACTTTTTGAACATCCTAACTTCAAAAAGTGCTCCAAGACTCAGTTTGTGCCACTTTTGACTTCGACATGTGCTTCCCGCCACAACAGCGTGCACTTGTTCGACATCTCAACTTCCAAACGTGCTCCGGGACTGGTGTGTTTTGTACATTTTGACTTCGCAGTGTTTGCGCCACAACGGCCTGCACTTTTTCGACATCTCAACTTCCAAAAGTGCTCCGAGAATGGTGTGCTTTGTACAGTTTGACTTCGAAATGTGCTTCGGGCTGCAACGGCGTGCAATTGTTCATCTCTCATCTAGCCAGATGGCTCCGCACCTGCCGCTTTAGCGAGCCTACTTTTCGACCCTTCGGAGCCACAAATCATTGGAAAAACATAGTGATTCGCGGCGCACCTGCGCCTTCTTTCTTCTGACTCTTTCTCTTCTCTGATCTTCTTTCTCCTTCTCTTCTCTTCTCTTCTCTGACTCTTCACACCTCTGCTTTTTCATCTGTCCATATTGTCGGAAGTTTGACTTCTAAACTTCCTTCGACTATAATATCCCAATAATATCCCTACAATATACCTAATATTATACTGGGCTGGAGCAACCCTGATTTTTGAAACGTAGGTCGCCTCGTAGGACTTTCTCCCGTCCCTTGCCATCTCCCGCCACCCCATCAGGCTGAGCACTGAAAAAGGCCTGCGTCGGGATGAGTTAACATGGAAGGAGGAAGGAGGTTTCTTGGATGTTCATCCCCGTTAGTATGATCTATTTGTAAATGGATAATCTACATTAATCTACTACATTATAGATATATAATTAGATATCTGGATATATATATATATATATTTATAATGTGTATGAGTTGTGTATGGATTTCCAAACCTTTTTGCCAACTGGGATGCATATCCACGTGTCTAGGTGAGATATTCATCGATAGAAAACCATATGACTGGATGCTAGTGGCTATTGGTAGTACGTTGATCTCCTGCTAAGTTTCTTCAACTTTTAGTGCTTCTGATACGTTCTGATGTGGTAAAAAAAATCCATCTTGGCCCAAAGAACACAAACAGATTGATGTTGCCGTACCCAACTCTTTTGGACACATGTTTTAACCAAATTCCGAGGAATTCTCAAAAAGTTCCTGCGTAGTTCCCAGACTGCTGGAGAGTGTTCATTTCTATGTGGATAAATCATGATGATTGAACAACCTCAAAAAGTTCGGCCATTGGCAGATAGTTTCCCGAATCACTTCGTGACGGCACACCGTGAAGTCGTAAGTTGTCCAGACGATCACCTTTTTTTTTCAATTAGCCCCATGATATTTCCATCATAATCATCATAGCGCCATTTGTGGTGGTTCAGTCCCTATGTTTGATGCTTAAACTTTAACCATACTTTTAAAACTTCTACAAGCTAATGTACCATTAAGTCCATTAAACCTGAGGGTCTGCCATGTGAGCAAGGTCCTTTTTTATCAAACAAAACCGTCCATTACGGCTTAATCTTCACATAGCAACTTGGGAAGTTTCCATGGCTTGAATATTGATGTCCGTCTGTTACATGTTTCCTCGAACGGAGTTTTTGGGGTGGCTCATGTGACTACTAGAGGGTATCAGCCGCTGATCGGAACCTGGAGATGAAATGGATGTCTTTGACAAAAAGGTACCTCATTCCATCCACTGGTGAATATTCATGTTTCCCATTCCTCAACTTTTTATTTTCAGACAGACCATTTGGGTTATACACCCCATTATATCCCACTATACAATATCGCCATGATATACTGCATCCCTATCCCCATGGAACCTCCTTAAATGGCAACATCTCCAGTCTCCGTCTCGAGTCTCACGGCAGACGTACGGTACCCCCCATCCCAGCCTCATAGGATGCACCTGCCGCGTTTCAAGGCAGCCCCAAACGGCGGTTGCAAGAGGAGTTGTTGACTGCAAATCCTGAAAAAGGTGAGATTTTACACTCAAATCCTGTGAAATTACCAATGACTGGGGGAATAACCGTCCATTAAACAGCCACTAACCAGGTATCCCTGTTAAATTGCAACTGAACTTCGTGGAGAAAAAGTATATTATGTGATGATGTGAAATGACGGGATTCGATTTTTGCATGAACCATTAGGCATAACCCCTGTTCCATCTGATGAAAAACTAGTTGGCTGGATACGGTTTCCCTACTATGGCTTATAATAACCCGCAATAAATTAACAACTACCAGTAGTACCGTGCAAGGGTGTGGCGGAAGTTTCAAAAATATGAAACCTATAGGAGAGGTGAGTTGTTGTGAATCATGGATGGGAGAGGGAATCCACTGATGGACCGACAGGTGGTTGGAGTTGTCTTTTTTGCTATGGTTGCAATGGTTGCAATGGTTGCAGTGGTCACCTTGCCACAGCTGCTGGATGTAGTGTGGTGTAGCGCAGTTGTAGTTGTAGTTGCAGTTGTAGCTGTAGTTGTAGTGTAGTGTAGTGGAGCTGTAGTTGTAATATAGTGCAATTACTGAATTTGCAAGCGCAGTTGCAGTTGTAGTCGTGGTGTGGTGTAATTAGTGTAGTGTAGTGTAGTGCAGCGTAATGTCGTGTAGTGTTGTGTAGTGTAGTGTGGTATGGTCATAGTGTAGTGTAGTCTAGTGTAAGGTAGTGTAGCTGTAGTTGTAGTGTAGTGCAGTGTCATTAGTGTAGTGTAATGTAGTTGTAGCTGTAGTTGTAGTTGTAGTGTAGTGCAGTGTCGTGTAGCGTAGTATGTGTAGTATAGTCTAGTGTAACGCAGTGGTAGTTGTAGTGTAATGCAATGTAATCAGTGTAGTGTAGTGTTGTGTAATGTAGTGTGGTTGTAGTTGTAGTTGTATTTGTAGTTGTAGTGTGCTGCAGTGTAACTAGTGTCGTGTAGTGTAGTTGTAATTGTAGTTGCAGTTGTGGTAGTAATAGTTGTTGCAGTTGTTAGTGTGATTGGTGTAGTGTAGTGTAATTAGATGTAATTAGCGTAGTGTAGTGCAATTAGTGTACTGTAATGTAGCGTAGTATATTTGCATTTGTAGTTGTAGCAGTAGTGTAGTGCAGTATAGTGGTAGTTGTAGTTGTTGTAGTTGTAACTGTCTATCTATCTATCTATCTATCTATCCATCCATCTATCCATCTGTACATCTATCCATCTATTCATCTTTCTTTCTTTTCTATCTCTCTATCTATCTTCAAGCTTGAAAACGCACCTATTTGGCGAGACTTCCTCAAATTTTGAACTTGACAACCTCAAAAACGAAACAAGTCTGCGAGACTTCCTCAATTTTCGAAGTTGACAGCATCAAAAACGACACAATTCTGTGAGACTTCCTTCAAACATGGAAAGTTGAGTGCAGAGCTGACGGCCTCTTACCAATGCGTTTTGCGATTTTTCCACTCCACCTGTCTAAAGTACTGCGCCTGCCGCGAAAAAGTGATGCCAGGTCATACGAAGTGCTGCACTTGTGACGCAAAATCATCTTCCCAAAACTTAAGATCTGAGGCTCCAAATGCAACCCCTCTCCGGAAATCAGCGCCCGGACCTCCTAACAGCTCTGATGAACATGTCTCTTGTACAGCGCCTGCCACGGAAAATGCATCTTTGCAGATCCTCTTCAAATGTCACACGCCTGCCATTGTTTTTGGACATGCTACAAAACCCTCACGTTTTGCTCACTTTTGACAAGGTGCACAATCCCTTGCGCCTGCCACGCGAAACAACATCTGAACGTCCAAAAGCGGTCCGAACATGTGGTGTTTTTATGTGTTTTTAACATTTTGACCTCGAAATGTGCTTCGCGCCACAACGGCGTGCACTTTTTAGACATCTCAACTTCCAAAACTGGTCCAAACGTGCGGTGTTTTTAGCTTTTTCACTTGCAAATCGGCGTGCACTTTTTGGACATCTCAACTTCCAAAAGTGCTCCGAGGCTGCGATGTTTTGTACATTTTGACTTGGAAATGTGCTTCGCGCCACAACCGCGTGCACTTTTTCGACATCGCAACTTCAAAAAGTGCTCCGAACGTGCAGTGTCTTTAGCTTTTTCACTTGCAAATGTGCTTCGCACCACAAAGGCGTGCACTTTTTCGACATCTCAACTTTTAAAAGTGGTCCGACGTTGGTGTGTTTTGTACATTTTGACTCGGAAATGTGCTTCGCACCACGACGGCGTGCAATTTTTTTTATCTCTCATCTGGCCAGCTGGCTGCGCACGCGCCGCTATAGCGAGCCTACTTTTCGACCCTCCGGAGCCACAAATCATTGAAAAAAACATAGTGATTCGCGACTTTTCTACCTTTTCGCGCACCTGCATCTTCTTTCTTCTGACTTTTTCTCTTCTCTGATCTTCTTTCTCCTTCTGTTCTCGTCTCTTCTCTTCTCTTCTCTGACTCTTCCCACCTCTGCTTTTTCATCTGTCCATATTGTCGGAAGTTTGACTTCTAAACTTCCTTCGATAAGTCCCAAGAAATTCACCAATCATCATCTATTCATGATATCCCCATACCTTCGTGAAAATCTCCACAAACAACCACTATAATTGATACTTAATTCCAATTTAACTCCTAAACAAGAGACCCAAGCGTTTTTGTTCAAAACACACCTCCTTGCTCGCAGAAAACGACCTCCAGGAGCCCACAGGGACATACCGGGACCAATTCGCCCCGCGCCTCTGGCGCGGGGGTTCCCAGCAGAGCATTGTGAGCGGCGTCCAGGCACTTCATAACCTCCAGCTACATCCCCCAAAAAATATTTTGCTACTTGTGTATGCAATATTCTATGAATATGATATATGTATATGTTAACAATATATGTACATGATATGTGTATCTGTATATGTTACAAAACAAATTGTTGTACATTGTAATCATTGAAATCATTGTAATAAATGTATATGTACAGATATATATATATAATACAAATGTTTGGGGGCCTCACCTTGTAGCTTTAAACAACAACCAATAGACCAAGAAAGTATCAGCCAACCATCTTTCTCATTGACATCACCATGGCGACTGTTGTATTTTACTGTAAGCACGAAACGCACGATCACGGTCATAACATTTTCCACACACTTGAACTTGAAATCTCTAAAATCTGCTACTAGACTTGTGCTAGCCTTCTAAACAAATTAAAGGACCGGATAACCCCACAAGTCAACTTCTTCCAATGCTGAGCTTCAAAGGTTGTAGCGGGGACGGGGAAGGAAGGAAAGACAAAGGAGGTGGTGAAAGACTGTGCGTGACAAAGCAAGAAAGTATGTGAAAAGATAGTAATTATGCATGTACGTACGTACGTATGTATGTATGTGTATGTGTGTGACAAAGTTGCGTGTGAAAGATGGTGTGTGAAAGTGACGTGAGTGCGCGACAGTGCAGACATTTTTTGACCAGCGCTGCAATGTCATCTGCTCTGCATGCGGCAGCACTGCGGACCTGGAATGGGCTGAATGAGGTGTTCCATGATCTTCTGTGCTCCATGTGGTGCAACGAGATGTGCTACGTGACAGCCGCGCCTGTCCTACAGCCACGAATCCGACGATGATGACATAGAGGAAAGGTACCTGGCCGCAAAAGTGTAGAACACGAATGTAGCTGGTTGTCAATGCAACTATGGAAGACAAGTACAGGGCGCATGCCTGTCAAGTCACGACACAGTCACAGTGGCAAGCACCATGGTTATGACGCTAACTGTGCAGTTTTTTTCCAAATATGTCAGCCAACCACAAATTTCAGAAACACTGAGGCGTCATAGACATTCAAATAGGTGTCGGTTCGCGATGCATCTGCATACGCTTCTTCCCACATTGGGTCAAAGCTCTTGCTCCCGAGGACATAGACTCGTTGACTCATTGTCGGGCCGTGCGACACGCGCCTGTCCTCCGTCCAAGAAGCTCACTGGATGGGCACCTGAGGCAGTAGCAAACACACAGAGGCTTCATGCGTGCTATCTTGTTACTACATGAGAGCGGCAACCAATAAAATCTTACTAGTTCCACCATATTGGTCCATGCAAGCAATCGAATAGGTACCTCCGACTGCAGCAAACAGACAGAAGTTTGCAATATGTCATTTCAAACAGACCAGACACAAACAGTTCAAATCATATGTCAGACAGGCATCAATCAACTTTCGTCTGCAACATATCACAGTTTGTGGTACATTCCCTCGTCTGCGAACAAACATCAATCAACAATGCGAAGCCTCGGAGTGCTGACATCAGGGAGCATCTTCTTGCGACACAGTCACAGTTTCTTCATCTTATGACGCTACCTGTGCAGTCTTTTCCCAAATATGTCGACCGCACGCAGTGTGACTGAGATTGGGCTCTTTGCACGTTGCGCCAAGCCATTCCGGATCACTGTGCGTTTCAACGTCATCTGCTTGGCATGTCTTTCCACATTGAATCAACAATGCCGGCAGCCAAAACAGCAGATAAGAAAGCTTGCGTACAGACTTTATACGCTAGCATGCTGAATAGCATCGCAGATTTCCGCGAAAGCCGGCTTATTCCATGGACAGACTTTGCCGTCTTCCACCACAGGCACACAAAGATAAACTGGATCATACAGCAACTTGGCACGTAAAGTCAGTCTCTGGCCATCCGAAGACACCAGCACGTGAAGGTAATAGGTTGACGTAGACTTATCAGCACGAAATTCGGACAGCGTCCGCTTTCCCAGCTTCACGTTGCATTGCGGCATCTCATAGAAGCGTTGCCGGAGGTGATTGGCTAACGGACTGTCTGGGCACCGAAGGTCAACGTCTCTCAGTTGAACCTTATCCAAATTTCGTAGCATGAGAGTCTGAAGCTCGCAGAAGTCGTAGGCGGACTGGTGCTAGGCTGCGGTCTGTAAGCCGCAGAGGTGGCAGCAGCCTTACCGATGACCACACGAATGTTCACTGGGGGCGGATCGTTGCTGGTAATGAGCTTGAGAACAATGTCAGGTCCATGCGAAGGAACCAACTGGCTGAGTCTTGGCCGCGGGAACACCACCATGTCCTTGTCGGAGAGGTGAAAACTGGCAACGTTCCAGCAATGGCACCAACAACCAAAAGGTATGGCATCGAGCCATGGTTGGCCCTTGAGAACAAAAAGTTCCGCCACGACGTTGCCAGAGAGTGCTATCACTGTGCAGCGAACGTGGTCGTCGATAGCATGTGTGGGAGGTGTGGAGCAAAGCACAGGGCACAAAGAGCCGACCGGCGCAGCGACGTGGCCGAGAGCCGGCAATGGACTGCACGGGCGAGTAAATTCCAAGGCAATTTCTATGGGACCCTGAACTACGATAGTTTCTACAATCAAAACTATTAAAGTACCAAATCTGAAGTCACAAATACAATCATCCTCAATTCCATGAAATGAACAACTTAACATTCCCATCCAAGCTGACCTGCGCGAGCGCGAGTGTCTGCGCGACGCTTGCGTTGCAGTGCCGCCGCAAAACGGCCAAGGCGTGAGCCAGCAGTCCTCGCAGTCCCAGCTGGCGCTTCTACCGCACGCGCCACAGGAGCATCAGCCACAGGCGCCACAGTTTCTTGCAACAACCGCGGCAAGCGACAGAGGCAGTCGCTGCCCGCAGGCGGCGCCTGGCGCGCAGGCCGCGCCAGCTGCTGCCGGCGTAATCTCTCCAAAACAATCAGACAAGGCCACACAGGTCCCAGAACAGAGACGACGCTGACCGTTGCATCATTGCATAGTAGCCATTGATTCTGCGAGCGAACATACGTCACAAAATGATCTCCAGATACATGCGCCACAAAGCCGGAAACTGTGTAGAGGTAGTTGTTGCCCTGACGAAAGCACAACGCAAGAGCGTCGCACGACATGAATGCGATCATGTGACAAACACAAACATACCTAAACATTATCAACACAAAAGTGAACAACACCGCTTCGTGGCAGGCGCCTCACCAGAGGGCGGTGCCACCAACAACTGCGACCAGTTCATCCGGCCGCCATCGACGGGCGCCACTTCCAAAATGACAACATCACTGCTCGGCCGGCATGCAGCAAAATGCTCACGCGTCAGCTCCGTGAGAGTGACGCCGCGCCGAGCCATTGCAATCGATGTAGACAGCAAATGTACAATACAACTGCCGTAGACACACCGGTCTAACAACAAGCGGCAAGCTTCTGCTGCATCTGCGCTCTCACCAGGTCGAAATCTTCTTTGATAGGTTGCATACAGTTGATTGAGCAAAGCAAATGGTGCAACGTAATCCCAGTCGTTGCTTGCAAGTTTCTCTAAGACATCTTGGACCAACGATCCCAGAATCGATTCTTCGCATTCCATCAACCGAGCAGTGAAAGCATTGTACAGCGGGCGAGTCCACCGAAAACATTGCAACACGGCATTGAGCCAGCAGCTGTTCCCTAAATTCTTCAAGCCAGCATGCGCCGTGCCACGCTCCAAGCCACTTGTCCATGCGGGCCGAGAGCCATAATCCAGTCTAGTGTGAAAGCCTAATTTCACCATCCACGCACCTTGGCTGCGCGGTGCTAATGCTTCCACATCTTGAAATGCTGTAACCAGAAGCTGCACGCTCTTTGAGGCCACCTCAGGGTCGAAATCATCGGCCGCATTTTTCGCACGGAGTCTGGCACGCTTCTGCGGTCGCCGTAATCCCAAAGCATCACGCATCTCAGCCAAAACGACTTCGTCAAACCCAGCTTCGCGGCTACTCCTTACGACTACATCAGCAGCCTCCTGCAGCAGCCGCTGAGCAACAGACTGTAGCTCTTTGGCAGAGAGCTGCAGCGCAGCCTGAAATTGACTGGCATCGACGTCTGCAGCAGCCTTAGACTGCCTAGTAGGACCATACACTTGATGGGCACCCTGCACACGAGCGCGCCACCCTGCACCATGTTTAGTAACAGTCGCCACAGAACGCACGTCAGCAGCTTCCTTCTGCAAACGATCGGCGACTTTCTGCAGCTCAGCGCTAGATATTTGCTGCGCTTGCTGAAGCAAGCGCGCATCCTCTTCGGCAGCTGCTTTGGACTGCCGTGTCGGACCAGAGACAGTTGCTCGGCTGCCTTTCACACGAGCACGCCAATTGGAACCATTTTGGGTCACGGCCGGTACAGAGGTCACGGCCGGGGCAGAAAGCGAGCCCGATAGTCTATCAAAAACTTCTTGCAAGCGTTCACTGGAGACAGCTGCTGCTTCCTCCATTTGCCGCGCATCTTCGTTTGCGGCCACTTCAGTCGCGCGCAGCGGTCCGTTGAACGTCTTGCCGTCCTTCTTGCGGCGGGCGCGCCAACCATTAGCAAGTTTTTGCACCGCCATAGCTGCACGAAACAAATGTAAATGACCAATCTAAGTTGACTGTGACTAGTTGGAATTGTAGTATTTGTGGCGGTAGCACTATCCTCTGCAATGTCTGCTTCGGCGGCCTCTTTCCACGTTGGGCTAAGGTCACCAAAGCAGAATTACGCTGCTCCGATCGTTTCTTTCCACGTTGGGCCAAAACCACCAGAGCAACAATAGATGATCCTATGACCGCACCTTTGAATGCAAATGAATCTAACTTGACTGACTAGTTGCAGTTGTGGTTGAGTCGTATGCGTGCTAGAGATGTTGTCCGCAAAAACTTCACTGACTGGTTGTAATTGTGGTTGTAGTGGTGGTAACACTATCCTCTGCAATGTCTGCTTCGGCCGCCTCTTTCCACGGTGGGCTAAGGTCACCAAAGCAGAATTACACTGCTCCGATCGTTTCTTTCCACGTTGGGCTAAAACGACCAGAGCAACAATAGATGATCCTATGACCGCATCTTTGAATGCAAATGACCAATTTAACTTGACTGACTAGTTGTAGTTGTGTTGTAGTGGTATGCGTGCTAGAGCTGTTGTCTGCAACTTCTAGTTGGGCCAAAGCGACCAAAACAGAACGACAAGAACGACATGATGAAAGTCTGCATGCAAGAAACAGAATCTGTCATGTCTGCGCTGCACAGCGTTGCTCAAGCGCAGTTGGGCCCTGCCTGTCGTAGCGACCACAAGCAAGACCAGCACCTGGCCGCAATTGTGTGTGGAATGCAGCAGGCCGAAAGAAGAAAGTACGTAAACATGCCAGAAAAGCAAGCATGCCGAAACAAGCCGACAGAAGAAACATGCCGGAACATAAAGCGTGGCGACGACGAAGGTAGGTAAACATGCCGGCGGCCCTGCCTCCCGTAGCGACCACAAAGACGAAGACAAGTACCTGGCAGCAAATGTGTATGGAAATGAAACAAGCCGAAAGAAGAAAGTACTTAAACATGCCAGAAAATCAAACATGCCGAAGCACGCGGAAAGAAGAAACATGCCGGAAGATAAACATGCAGAAAACATGTCGGTAATAAACATGCAAAAACATGTCGGTAAAAACAACATGCCGGAGCGACCATAAAAAATGCCGGAACGGGACATGCGTAAACAAGCCAGCAGAACAAACGAAGCGAAGCAGACAACATGTCGGAAAACATGCCGGAGCGACCATAAGACATGCCGGAACATGACATACGTAAACAGGCCAGAAAAACAAACGAAACGAGGCAGAAAACATGTCGGAAAATACAACATGCCGGAGCGACCATAAAACATGCCGGAACAGGACATGCGTAAACAGGCCAGAAAAACAAACGAAACAAAGCAGAAAACATGTCGGAAAATAAAACATGCCGGCGCGACCATAAAACATGCCGGAACAGGACATGCGTAAACAGGCCAGAAGAAGAAACGAAGGGAGCAGAAAACAGGTCGGAAATTAAAACATGCCGGAGCGACCCAAGCAGCAAACATCATTTGAAATACGCAGCTCCGGTCGTTTCTTTCCACGTTGGGCCAAAACAAAACAGAGCAGCGAGAGATGATCCGATGACCACATCTTTGACTGCGCTAAGCTTATTAACAAAACGTGTGCAAATAACAAAAATCGAACTTGAAATCGAACTTGACTGACTATGTCATTGATTCGGTATGCCGGAGCGACCCGAGTAGCAAACATCATCTGCCACGCAAAACGATGGTAGATGTGAGTTTGTGCCACGCCTGCGACGCAAAACGATGGTAGATGTGAGTTTGTGCCACGCCTGCCACGCAAAACGACGGTAGATGTGAGTTTGTGCCGCGCCTGCCACGCAAAGTGCCACGGCGTCACGGGCGACTAAACCAAGACCAAGCACGCCACCCAGTGCCATCAGTGCCACGCCTGCCACGCAAAACGATGGTAGATGTGAGTTTGTGCCACGCCTGCCACGCAAAACGACGGGAGATGTGATGTGAGTTTGTGCCGCGCCTGCCACGCAAAACGATGGATGTGAGTTTGTGCCACGCCTGCCACGCGAAACGAACGTGGATCTGACATTGTGCCACGCCTTCCACGCAAAGTGCCGCGGCGTCACGGGCGACTAAACCAAGACCAAGCGCACCACCCAGTGTCATCAGTGCCACGCCTGCCACGCAAGACGACGGTAGATGTGAGTTTGTGCCACGCCTGCCACGCAAAGTGCCGCGGCGTCACGGGCGACTAAACCAAGACCAAGTGCGCCACCCAGTGCCATCAGTGCCACGCCGGCCACGCAAAACGATGGTAGATGTGAGTTTGTGCCACGCCTGCCACGGAAGACGACGGTAGCTCTGAGTTTGTGCCGCGCCTGCCACACAAAGTGCCGCGGCGTCATGGGCGACTAAACCAAGACCACGCACGCCACCCAGTGCCATCAGTGCCACGCCTGCCACGCAAAACGATGGTAGATGTCCACGCAAAACGACGGTAGGCGCCACCCAGTGCCATCAGTGCCACGCCTGCCACGCAAAACGATGGTAGATGTGAGTTTGTGCCACGCCTGCCACGCAAAACGACGGTAGATGTGAGTTTGTGCCGCGCCTGCCACGCAAAGTGCCGCGGCGTCACGGGCGACTAAACCAAGACCAAGCACGCCACCCAGTGCCATCAGTGCCACGCCTGCCACGCAAAACGATGGTAGATGTGAGTTTGTGCCACGCCTGCCACGCAAAACGACGGTAGATGTGAGTTTGTGCCGCGCCTGCCACGCAAAGTGCCGCGGCGTCACGGGCGACTAAACCAAGACCAAGCGCGCGACCCAGTGCCATCAGTGCCACGGCTGCCAGGCAAAACGATGGTAGATGTGAGTTTGTGCCACGCCTGCCACGCAAAACGAAGGTAGATGTGAGTTTGTGCCACGCCTGCCACGCAAAACGACGGTAGATGTGAGTTTGTGCCGTGCCTGCCACGCAAAGTGCCGCGGCGTCACGGGCGACTAAACCAAGACCAAGCGCGCCACCCAGTGCCATCAGTGCCACGCCTGTCACGCAAAACGATGGTAGATGTGAGTTTGTGCCACGCCTGCCACGCAGGACGACGGTAGATGTGAGTTTGTGCCGCGCCTGCCACGCAAAGTGCCGCGGCGTTACGGGCGACTAAACCAAGACCAAGCACGACCCAGTGCCATCACGCCTGCCACGCAAAACGATGGTAGATGTGAGTTTGTGCCGCGCCTGCCACGCAAAGTGCCGCGGCGTCACGGGCGACTAAACCAAGACCAAGCGCGCCACCCAGTGTCAACAGTGACACGCCTGCCACGCAAAACGATGGTAGATGTGAGTTTGTGCCACGCCTGCCACGCAAGACGACGGTAGATGTGAGCTTGTGCCGCGCCTGCCACGCAAAGTGCCGCGGCGTCACGGGCGACTAAACCAAGACCAAGCGCGCCACCCAGTGCCATCAGTGCCACGCCTGCCACGCAAAACGATGGTAGATGTGAGTTTGTGCCACGCCTGCCACGCAAAAAGATGGTAGATGTGAGTTTGTGCCACGCCTGCCACGCAAAACGACGGTAGATGTGAGTTTGTGCCGCGCCTGCCACGCAAAGTGCCGCGGCGTCACGGGCGACTAAACCAAGACCAAGCGCGCCACCCAGTGCCATCAGTGCCACGCCTGCCACGCAAAACGATGGTAGATGTGAGTTTGTGCCACGCCTGCCACGCAAAACGACGGTAGATGTGAGTTTGTGCCGCGCCTGCCACGCAAAGTGCCGCGGCGTCACGGGCGACTAAACCAAGACCAAGGACGCCACCCAGTGCCATCAGTGCCACGCCTGCCACGCAAAACGATGGTAGATGCGAGTTTGTGCCACGCCTGCCAGTGCCGCGGCGTCTCGGGCGACTAAAACAAGACCAAGCACGCCACCCAGTGCCATCAGTGCCACGCCTGCCACGCAAAACGATGGTAGATGTGAGTTTGTGCCACGCCTGCCACGCAAAACGATGGTAGATGTGAGTTTGTGCCGAGCCTGCCTTGCAAAGTGCCGCGGCGTCACGGGCGACATAACCAAGACCAAGCGCGCCACCCAGTGCCATCAGTGCCACGGCTGCCACGCAAAACGATGGTAGATGTGAGTTTGTGCCACGCCTGCCACGCAAGACGATGGTAGATGTGAGTTTGTGCCACGCCTGCCACGCCTGCCACGCAAAACGATGGTAGATGTGAGTTTGTGCCACGCCTGCCACGCAAAGTGCCGCGGCGTCACGGGCGACGAAACGAAGACCAAGCGCGCCACCCAGTGCCATCAGTGCCACGCCTGCCACGCAAAACGATGGTAGATGTGAGTTTGTGCCATGCCTGCCACGCAAGACGACGGTAGATGTGAGTTTGTGCCGCGCCTGCCACGCAAAGTGCCGCGGCGTCACGGGCGACTAAACCAAGACCAAGCATGCCACCCAGTGCCATCAGTGCCACGCCTGCCACGCAAAACGATGGTAGATGTGAGTTTGTGTGTGAAGTATTGTATGTGAGAGATGGTATGTGACAAAGTTGTGTGTTAAGTTTGTGTGTGTGAAGTTATTGTATGTGAGAGATGGTATGTGACGTTATTGTATGTGAGAGATGGTATGTGACAAAGTTGTGTGTTAAGTTTGTGTGTGTGAAGTTATTGTATGTGAGAGATGGTATGTGACGTTATTGTATGTGAGAGATGGTATGTGACAAAGTTGTGTGTTAAGTTTGTGTGTGTGTGAAGTTATTGTATGTGAGAGATGGTATGTGACGTTATTGTATGTGAGAGATGGTATGTGACAAAGTTGTGTGTTAAGTGTGTGTGTGTGTGAGAGATGGTATGTGACGTTATTGTATGTGAGAGATGGTATGTGACAAAGTTGTGTGTTAAGTTTGTGTGTGTGACGTTATTGTATGTGAGAGATGGTATGTGACAAAGTTGTGTGTTAAGTTTGTGTGTGTGAAGTTATTGTATGTGAGAGATGGTATGTGACGTTATTGTATGTGAGAGATGGTATGTGACAAAGTTGTGTGTTAAGTTTGTGTGTGTGAAGTTATTGTATGTGAGAGATGGTATGTGTGTGTGTGTGTGGAGGCGGGAGGCGGGAGGCGGAGGTGGGGAAGCGACCCGGGATACAGAATCAAAAACAAGAACCCCCACAGAAAGTTGTGGGGCAAAATGTATCGTCGGCGTCCTCGCACTCCTCACCCGTTTCGTTCACGAGCTTCTCAAACTTGTCCCTGATAACGCCACCGATCCATTGAGCCATGGCACTTTTCACATGCCGATTCACCTCCTGAGCGGCTGCTCCCGCAACACGTCGTCCCTTCAAAAACTGGTTGATTCTAAATGTGGATGGCAGGATTATCATCAAAATATAAAAGGTATACGGTATATAGCAATTATATCCGGAAAAAAACACAACCCGTTAACCAATCAACCAGGGTCAGGTTTGGTGTTTTGGCGGGTTCCCACCTGAAAACCAACACTTTCTTGGATCGTGTCTTTGACCTTCTTCTCATCCCGTGGGTCATATGCTTCTGCATTGGCCACGTTGACTTCACAGAGGGATCGGGTCACCTCGGCAATGCCTTTATCTCCAAGAGAAATCTTCTGGGACAGGGAGGCACTTGCTTCCTTGGATTTGCGATCGTGCAGGGCTGCAAAAATCACAAAGAACTAAGAGTAGATTCGGCACTTTTTGTAAATGGTGGCTTGCGGAAAACCTGTAGCAGTTTAATGTAACGTTTGCTCAAAAATGAAGATTCACCCATCATCGTTTCATTCACCCACAGATTTCCACCTTTGGTGGATTAATCATGATTAAGCACTGATGAAACAAACAAACAATCCAGCAAATCCAGGTTTCATGAGGCATCACAAATGCCACGTCAATCTTCAGAGTGCACGCGACGTACTGTTCATAGATCGTCCAAACTCGTCGCAGGTATCTGGGCCGGTGCCATCCATCCAAAATGGCTACCATCTGGCCACAGCGTCGAAGGTTCTCTTCAAAGACCTCCTCCAAATCGTCACTGCCAGCCGGAGTTCCATCCACAATGAGACGGAATTGATTGTTCACAAAAAAACACATGTAGAAAAAGACATTCTCAGCTGCCATCGGTGCTTTCCACATTTGCAACGCATTTCTTACCTGTCCCACTGAGTATTGCCAACTCCAGGACATGAAGTAGTTTTGCCTTTGTCGATGTTTTGGGGGAAGCAAATCCACCAAAGCACGGCCCAACTTGCCATCTCTTGGGCAGTACAAGTCCTGGCCGACTTTGTCCTTACAGAGCCAAAAGACTTCTTTCAATCGGAGAAAGGTTGGATCTACTTCTTGTGATCTCTGTTGGGCTAAGTGCACAAAATCTTGCAGCAAGTAGGCCATGCTGACTCCTGCATGTTTGCTATGAAGAGCACGGATCTCTTGCACCTTCTGCTCAACTCTGTCCTTGCTCCATTCAAACAAGTCAAACTCCGGGAGAAACTTTTGCACAGTGTCGTCCTGTTCATTCCAAAGCTCTTCATCCATGTCCTGCACAAGCTTCTCAACTCCGTCTGTCTTTTTCTGGTTCTCACCAAGCAAAAAACTAAGGTCGTTCGCCACTGAAGAGAGCCTCTCGGTTTCCTCCAGTTTTTCTCTCATGGCGTTGCCGACCGCATCAAAGCTTGGATCCTCATACGGTGGTTCATTAAGAAGATCCCTTGTCTTTGCCCGTGGGCAACGAAGGCTGTTGAGAATCCTTATCTTGTCATCATGCTTGGTTGCATCAGCACAGGCAACGTCAACATGCGCGGCTTTGTGCATAATCTCTCGCGGGAACTTGGCCTCACGCTGGCCTTTGAACAAAAAACCCAGCGCCCCGTCCATCCGCTCCTCAGCACCGGCTAGGCCATCTGTGATGAGATGTGCTTCGCCATGACGATCCATGGCCGCCACATCCAGCAGAAAATGCTTCCCGGACTTTCCCTTGTTGCGCTTCTCCACTGCCAGAGACATGTTGCGCTCCTCTACTGCCAGAGACACTTCAAAGCACGTCCAGATCCTGCTCAGAGGATCTTGATCCAAGATCAGCAAGAGACCGGTACACAACTTCAGTGCACGGCAGAAGCTCGTCTTTCGGGGATTGTCGCAGATCTCCTCCTCAAGCCGATGGTGGTTGTAGGCGTAAACCTCAACCCAATAGGCTGTGTGCGCAGGCAACTCGCGCAAAGAAACCTGGTGCCTCAGGCAGGCCATGAACTTGTGGAGCGGCGCCGCCCACACATAGGAGGCAAACCACAGAGGCCGTTGACTTGCAGCCTCGCTGGCGACCAGCTCTACATAGCTGCAGTACAAGGGACTGGCCGTAGCAGGGTGAATGACCCAGTAATGCGCATGATACATATTGAAGTCCTTGAAAGACAAAGGTTGCCTGTAGTGTGGTGAACATTGATGCACTTCACACCAAGTGGAGGCCCTTTCCTCAACAAAATCCAGCAGACGTGACAGCTGCTTGATGGTGATTCCACGCACTTCTGTTCTTGGGATATCAATCGGAGGTCCAGAACTCAAGTATGAATAGTTTGCAAACACAAGGTCTTCATTGAATTCATGCATCGGGTTGTGGGGTCCCAACTTCTGTGGACCGCAAGACAACAGTTTCTGACCATGCCAGGGCTCATCTAACACTTGCCGCAAATATTCCACGGCCTCGTCTGCGGTGCTACTGTTGCAAGTGAATGTACCCTTTTTCGGGACTTGAATGCGAACCGTTTGGGCCATGGCGCAATGGAAAAAATGGGCATTTGGAATGCAGGGGAATCTTATGGTCTAAAATTTAAATCATGGAACTGATAAAACATGATAAAACATGATAAAACTCTAAGAACTTCGAAGATTGGGCCGAACATGACATGACGGGACTTGTTCCTCATTGTCATTGCCTTGCAAGTTATGCCTTCTCGACTAGGATCATCATGCATTTTGCACCAACACATCTCTGAGATATATGGACTCTGGGTGCTTCTGGTATGTGGCAAGGTTATGAGTAATTTCCCAGCAATCTGACCATTGAACTGGAACTCTGCAATGCCCAAGATGTGGTACTTGAGCAGCAACGAGTCGGGTCATTTAAATCATCCTCTGAGACACCTCAAACCTTCCTCGCTCCTCCTCAGGTGGCTCTCGGCTTCGGACGGCTTTCTGCACCTGACAAAGCATGGTGATTTAATGATGCTTTAATGGTGATTTAATGATGATTTACTGGGATATTGTTATTGGAATCTACTGAGAATTAGTTTGCTAAGTTGACTTATAACTCCAATGTCTGTTGGGTTATGGTATATACATAGTTAGTAAATGATGGTTTAAAAACCAACTGATAACTACGGGGGCACGATCTTGTGCCATGCCACAATACAGGTATAAAAATCAGCATACCATGGCACATACCGTCGGGCTGTGCTATAGTACCCTTCATACACATTCTGAACGAGAAACAGAAAAGGGACATGAAAAAAAGAGTTGCAGGCAAGGTGGACCAAATCGTCTCACATCCTCCAGTGGCTGCAGCGCTAGACAGCCCTGGTGGCACAAATTGAGTGGCTTCCCAAGTGCATTCGTTGACCTGTCGAAGTTCTCCCAAGAGATTCGGTCTTCCCTGAAAGAATTTGTCCAAACTAGCCCCAGTAGCACCAGTGTGTCAAACAAACCTCGAGACGGTTCGAGCTTTAAGTCCAATACTGATAATAACTCCTCCAAGAATAGCAAGAATAGTAATGACATGTAATAACAATAATGATGATCATCGTATAATTAAATATAAAATTGTATAATATATAATATATAGTTGGACACAGTAATATAAAATTATATATGATGTTTGATCAAAATTCCTTTATCCGGGAACGGCCATTCTTCGCGAATAAAAAATTCTTTCGCGAACCTTTCGCGAACTCCATGATTATCTTTCGCGGAACCCATGTTGAGCAACAACCCCTCTTATGAAGATTCATTCATCACCTGCAAAATCATACAAAATTATCGCGGATAACTTCTTCATAGCCTTGTAAACATGCAGCTAGCATCTGGGAATCTCCTTCTCAGGACAGGTTGTTGCTGATTAGGCAATTTTTTGCAAGGCTTACTGGGGCCACTCCCTTCAAAATGCACTTTGACTTTCGCCCACTCTTTCGCAGAACTTTCGCGAAAATACCCCTATCCGCAGACCCCAGCCATCAGCAGGGGCGCATCAGAGGAAAAGCAAACACCAGGGGCCTTGGTGTTTGGCTCTCGCAAAGCCTCACTTTTGGAAGCTTGGCTGCTACATTTGGGCCTGGTTTCTTGAGACTTCAGAAAGCAAGGTTAGGCAGTACCAGCCGCAGGTGCAAGGTGCTTCAAGACCATGGTGTTTGACAGTGGCGAAGCCGTGGCGCAGCCTCCCCTTCGGAAGCTTGGTTGCTACCTATGGTGCGGTACCATTCTCCTGCCGGACCCCGGGCGGCAGGAGGTGGTAGCCCTTAACAAGCTGTAATGTATACAATGATAATGATTCATAATATCCAACTTTCGCGAAACTTTGGCGAGTAAAAAAAAAATCCTTCGCGAACTCGAAAAAAAACTTTCGCGAGGGTTTCCAACATAACACACACGGCTTTCGCAGTTAAAACTCCTTGCAAGGACCTTCAGATCGACTGCCATATATATATATATTATTTTATATAATATATGTAATAGGAATAGAATGCAATGAGTAGATAGGCGTTTCTTGCAAGGACGGGAGACACTGTCTTGCTGTCTATGGGGTAGCTACCCCAATTCCCACAGTGACATCATATGCCCAGTATCATCTCCCTTGTTGCTGGTTAAATGATATAAGGAACAATCATATCCGGGATATGTTGTGATAGCACCATATTATTGTATCAACTATATTGTAATCATATTCCCTACTAAAACGAAAATCCGCATTGTTGCTGGTTAAATCGCTATTTCTGTTAGTTATTTCCACTATACCTCCTTTATGTTCCCAGCCAGCCATGTTTGATTACCCAGTGTCTCCAGTCTACTCTACTTCTATTCCATTTTTCCTATAGCCATGTCAACGTGCTTGTTGCTCAATGTCCCCCCCGTAGTGTACCATACTTTGCTTTTTATCCCATCATATCTCCATTATGTGTCCATTAAAATGCTATAGCGTTCCTTATTGTATTGAACATATAATGGAGAAATAATGTCAAGTGAACGGGTATAGATTACAATCCTGAACATATATCCCTATTAGTGTACCATAATGCTACACATGATTCCTTATTTATCCCATATGTTCCCATAATACCGCAGGCGTGAGTTTTTTTTCAGCGCCTCCCACAGCGCCAAAGGCGTCGTACCTCAGTAGGACATTGGATTCTGGGTACCCATGGCTATGCCCTTTCTTAAACTAACATAGCTATGTAAAACCACCCATTGATATAGGCATAGCTATGTTACTTTACCAGTATCAACCCCTACTAAAAAAAGGGAGTTCACATATAGATTCTAAAGTGTTTGGGATCAAACCCTACTGCTCCAAACAGCTTCTAAGACTGCATGTGGGGCTGTTTGGGGTTGAAACACCTTAGACTTTAGAGATAGCTTAACCACATCTTCAGACAAACCCGAATGTGGGGATGATTCTTCTAAGAGATGCATCCTAACTCATCAACTAAGGTTTGTCAATCCGGGGTTGAAAACACCTTCAAGTTCCCATATCATAAGCCGCTTAGTTCCCATATCCTGATTATGATATGGTAACCTGATATTAATAATCTTTCCGTATTGAAAATAGTTTTTGGAAACCATGTTAATCCTTTCTCGCTATTATCAAACACTCCCCATAAACGAGATTAGGGGATGAAATCACATATTCGGGACCATAGAATCGGGTGTTTAATATGAAAGGGAGATGGGATTATATTTCATTATATCCACATTATAAACACATTCTATCCCATTAGACCACGATTTTTGTTAAATAAATCGTTTTTTTTCTTGGGCAAAATTAACTAATATTCACAATTTAAATGGTTGGTTGAAACTAATTTCAGGAACCATGATATTTGGCAGAGCCACAATACGAGTCAGTGAGGAATTTCATCGTCCTGGGGCGGATGGATCCCCAATGGGGCGCCAGTATGTTGTCGTGATATTCTCATTGATGGTGTTTGAGAATATATATTCCAATATATATATATGTTCTCATTAATGGTGTTTAATAGATATATTCCAACTTTATCATTGTTGAGATTCTCATTGATGGTGTTTGATACTTGATGGGGTTTGTCTCTCTCAATTTCCGGCCGAATATACTTCCCATCCCATACATCCCTGTGGAAATGGCTGTGTCTGAGTTTCCGACCGCTTTCTCCTCGCAGAGTTTGGCCAAAGCACAGAGATCTCGTTGCCTGTTTTGGGATCCCTTGTTAGAATAAGTGGGGATATGGGCCCCCTATACAGTTATGGCCATGGCTACTAGTTATATATAACTGGTTATTTCTATGGGGTGAGAAACATTCTATAAATGGGGCTATGTTAGTTCTTATAACTGGTATTTCAGGCCATAACTCTATTTTACTATGATTAGATCACAACTTCTTAGTAGAACTGCGCCCCCAAGTTCTGGGGGTACTTCACCATTCAAGGTAAACATGTTCGTAAGTGCCATGGCCAGGGTCAAAACATGGTATACTGGCTATGGTCATCTCACCATCGTTAGGGATTTCTTATATGGGTATATTTACCTCTATTAAAGGGGGGATGATCATCTCGCTTTATGGGAAAAATAACCCATGGAACTTGAACATGGCACCTTGCTTTTCTATGCTTTTCTGGTCAAAGATGGTTGTGTATCCCACACAAGATCCTGTTGCATTCATTGTTTTCTCATGATCTTCCTATTGGCCATCCTATCCATTTCATATCCATCATATATCTTGCTGAATTATAGTAACATGGTAATTCACTAACCTGAAAATTGCTGAAATAAGGCCCCTCATGCATTCATCGTTCCAATGACGTCACGACGTGATGTCACTATAATTTATCCCGATCAACATATAATGTATCTATCTCCATTAAATCCCATTGTATTTACAAGTTTTATATCTATCTATCTATCTATCTATATGTTAAAACTGGTGGCTGACCTACCAACACCTGTGCATTCCTATGCACCAAGCGATCGGGCTTCTTTTGATCTCGAGCGGAGATAGAGTCCCTGCGGTCATGCGACAACTGGCATAGGTGAGAGGTGCTCACACAAGCTGAATTCAACACTGGTAATAACTCTTTTATATAAATCATCTTCTGTTTTCTCCAGTGTTGTGTATGGAAATTCAAATCTGCGTCACCCCGCAGATCTCACACAGCTTGATACAAAACTGCTCTCACAAAGTCATGCAAAAACGATCTCTGGAGATCACTTCTTCAAACGACGGGTCATGGTGGTGCCGGGAATCAGTGGACCCTGATTCGCACCCTCATCAGCAAAATGATGGCTCAGAAAATCACACAGGTCCTTGAGCTGGCCGGAAGAGGAACTGGCACGAGACTTGCACCACTTCACGTAGCTCACTGCGCGATCATCTGTCGACAAGACCAGATCAAAATAGCTCATCGTTGCATTCTTGTACTGGCCAAACTCAATCAAAGTCTCTCCCCATGTGGCTACGTCCGTGACACCTGGTGGAAAAGGTGGCAGCTTGATACCAACCTCAGGCTCAATGTCAGGAAGGCTCACGGCGTTCACAAAGGGCACAGTGCCCATGGTGCCTGAGTAGGCTGTGCATGGAGCTGCTGAGCTTGCAGCCATGGCCTTGGGCTTCATCAATCGCTTGGCATCTTGAGGCATCAAAGCATCTTCACGACGCTTAGCTCCATCTGTCATGGCTCCAGAGCTGGGCGCAAACTCTGATGCGGACCAGATATCCACGGATTCTCCGGTGGCTGGATTGACGAAAAGGCCCGAAGGAAATGAGCAAAAAGGGTGGTGAGAAGCTAGGTCAAGCTTCGGTGCACCTCCTACAATGGATAAACACGAGAAAAAGGGGCTCCCAAGCACCAAACATGCACAACTGCTCACATCCTCAGCGGAAATAAACTTATTTATGTCACTAGCTTAAGTGACCTTATTAATTATCATGAAACGAGATTTGGACATGTTCCACTGATCGAAAGGCTCTCGGCAGGATGCTGTGCACTCTAAAGACTGACCCTCAAGACATCTGCAGATTATACCTAGCAATCATTATGGAAGAAGTCAGAGTGATACATCTTACCCCTTTGAGAAGTCAGTTTCCCCCAGACGTCTCAACTGCTTTCTGGGCACTCTTCTCACGGTTTTGCGCTCGAAAGGCACGTTCAGCTGCTTGCTGCGCCAGGACATGGTCTTCGGGAGAAATCTGATACGATGCAGCACGAACGCATGAGCGAAGCAGATCGCTAGGCTCCATCTTATCCTTGGTAAGGCCATCAGCTATCATGCGATTTGTTGGAAGCCAACGAATTTGTGCAGACAACAGCTTGATGGACTCTCTGATGATCACAATATCGATACTGGTCCTACGGTCATCCACTGCAGTGGGCGATGAAGGGGATATTAAATGATCATACAAAGACTTACAGTCGGTGGCTAAAATGGCTGGTCTCTTGGCCAACAAGGATCGGCACATGCTGGGGATGACGCTTCCGTCAAGAGCTTCACTTAAAAGTAGATTTAACCATTCAACCGATCCAGATGCAGTTGCAAGTGCTTGAGCTTCCCCGCTTAGTGTTGAGCTGACAGCCCTAGGCAACTTGTAGCTCTTCCAAATGGCTGGTGTCCATGGTGAAATCTCTCCGTTGTGCATACGCTTATCTACAAAAGCCAATATGTAACCGGCTTGAGTATGGGAACCTCTATTGGCAAAAGCAGCATCTGAATGGCAACACACACAAAGATTTTCAGGGGAAATGGATTCAAACCGAATGGAAAGCTCTTTATGCATCTTGGCTCGACGAATTGCGTTGTTTGCATCGCGCAAATGCCTAATCCTAGGTGCAGGAAAAGCTTGCTGGCTGAGGCTGGTCTGTACTGCCAAGTCTGGTCGCGACTGACTGGCTAGCCAGTTGAGAGAGCCGTTGATGGCTCGCAAAACACGGATTTGAGACTCTGTCAACAGGTCGTCAGGCGAGGCACTCTTGGGAATTGTGGCTGGCTTAAGTCTTTCAGCAAACAGCTTCTGAGACATCTCAATCACTTTGGTTTTCTTATGTTGAACATAATAAGCACCACAAAATTCTCCCTCATTGACTCGCCACTTCCTATATGGGAATCTAGCCCGTAGAGCTGCCACGGCTTGTTGGAAACGCTCTCCTTGGCCTCCAAGTGCAGTATCATCCACATGTACCCCCATAACACCAACCAACTTGTTTTGCTCCCTGAGAAAGTAAAGACAAGGGTCAAACTTGGATCGCTCCCAACCAACGGTCACAGCTTCGGAATCAAAAGTACGATGCCACGCCAAAGGAGCACCGTTTTGTCCATAGACGTTTCCCACGACTTCCAAAATGGCGTCAGGTGGCACGCCCGGAATGCCTCCTGGAGGCTGTCTTGCAAACAGAGGTCTAAACTTTGCTGGCAGCTCGCCAGCTTCCAGAAATGCACCTTTGATATCCCCTAACTGCAAATCCCATTTGTGGGTGGCTATGAGTTGCATCAACAACATGCGACCTGTTTGACTCAAAGTTGGCGACTGCAGCAAACCATCTTGAACCTTCTTGTCGAGATCCGGGTCCAGGTGACCCTGAAGACACCATCGGCTCTTGACTCGATACGTACTGGAATCATCTTCTACAATAGGCTGATTTTCTTCCATAGGCTTTCGAGTGATCACAAACCTACTGCCGATGAAACGGTCTGGATAGCGTGTCAAGAGTTGGGCGGCACGTTTGCCATAGTGGACTTTGACGGCATGTTTTTCGACAATGGTGTTCCATTCAGCTCTTTTGGATTCATCGATCAGGCTTTGCAAATCAGGATGGTTATGACTGTGGTGCAGTTCTTTACTGGTTTTCTTTTGGAGATAGTTGGCTAACAAACACTCAGTGGTGACCTTGGGATCTTCCAGCTGCCTGCACAACTCAGTCACGTCTTCAACAGACAACACCTCGCACACGGCATCGATGCGGGGCTTGTTGCTGGGTGGTTCAACAGCATCGGAATCTTCAAGGACACGCTTGTGCTGGTCTCCTACCCTAGGTGAGGAACTCTGAGCAGGTGAGGCTGATGCATTTGCTGGATTCGTGGCATGTTCAATCAACTTAGGAACAACTTCCTTCATCATGTCCAAGAAGTCCTGTTCCCTCATACTTGGCGGCCTGTACAAAGCAGCAGGTCCATTTTTTGATGGAACACGTCGCAAAGGGCCATAGCTAGATGCCGAATCTGAAGAACCAGTCATGTTGGGATCTTCAACAGTGACGTCATCAGGTGGTGGATTCACCGGGAACTGGTCTGGTTCATCATGCTCCTCGGAGCTTAGAGACCTAGCTTTGGGATTCACAGTGGACCCTGAAACTGGTTCCATGGACGCATCAGCATCACCATTGGCCGGTATGGAAGGTTCTGACGCAACCTCTGGGCTTTCAGTGGGCTGACTCTGATCTGCGGGACCGGATGCCATTGGTGGATACAACCCTGGAACTAGGTCTATGTATTGGCTACTCTTAAAAGTACCCCTTCCAACATATCTTTTACCCCCAACAACTCAGTTTGTGGTGTAGTAACCATAGTCTTTTCTTCAGTGGTTGCTGGTCTCATTTGCTCGGGTGCTACACGGAAGATCTGTCGGCGATGGGCTACTATATAGTTCTTGCCAATGCTACCAATGACAACTGCTGTACCATACCATTGACCTCCTAGCTGAACCTTACCTTGCTGATACTTTTGGGCTCTCCAGTACGCAATCAAGTCACCAGGCACAAATTGCTGTTGCAGGCGTGGTCTGGCTGAAAAAGCACGCCTAAGCGCTTGGTCATCTTGAGTCTGCAAAACAGCTTGACGGGCTGCAGCACGTATGGCCTGTGATCGGGCTACAGCTTCATCGGACAAACCAAGTGTGGCTGGTATGACATGAAGTGGCTCGTTCATGAGATCGGAAGGTATGTCAGAATTTTTCCCAAACACATGCTGATGTGGTGTATATCCGTAGGATTGGATCATGGTGTTCTTCACATGGCTATGGGTTACACAATCTTCCCATTGTTCCTTGTTGTGTGGCATGAACTCTGACATGGTACGATCCAAAACCCTGGAAAACCAACCACCATGAGATTCTGTACGCCCCAACTGCCAATGTGCTTCGCCAGCAATTTGATGTACATGAGTCCCCAACGACTCCAGGTAGCTCTGGAAAGGTTCGCCCAAATTGGTCTGTGCCTGATCCACAATGACCTCCTTTGGAGAACCAAAAATTCGGACCCAGTGATTGGCAAACTCTCTGCGCAAAACATCGGAGGTTTCCCGCTCATAGAAGGGGATCATGAGTTGATAACAGCTAGGTTGATCAACGATGTTGAGGGCCTTAACCTTCATGTTGGGGGACCAACCATTCAAGTTTTTTACATCAATGCCAACCACTTGATTGAATTCCTGTGGTCTGGAACTCTTGGCAGGCAGCGGCACGTGTGGCTTGATCTGAGCTTGGCAAAAATTGCACTTGTGCTTCTGAGCCAGTTGGATCGCGCGATCTGAGGCCTTGGCATGCTTGAAAATCCTAACAAGATCATGCGTGGGAGGATGACCTAAGTTCCTATGGACCTTGTCAATCACCTTCATCAAATCCTCATCACTCTTGTCGGCTGACAGATCGGGCTTGGCTGCAAGAACTTCGTCCTGCTGCTTGCTGGACCACGGAGAACACACGGCAAGACACTGCTGCTTCAGTTCCATGTATCGAGGCACCGTGTCCATCACGGATTCCACAAAATTGGGTGTGTATTTCCCGGCAAAAGTACTGATTCGGCCCACAGCTGGATCTGACCCTGCAATGGTCTGATGACACTCATGTTTCGGTTGTTTGGAGCCTGGACACTCCTTGGCTAAAACCCTCATGTTCTCATGGGTGACAAGTAAGGGAGTGGCCTTACGAATCAACTTATCACTACCGGGGATGCGTAACCCAAAACGACACATGTGACATGACAACACATGATGTTCATTCACGAGTGCACGGACCTCAGGGTAGGTCCACAGCTTGGAACCCTTCGGATGCTCAAAAATGGCCCTACCTCCAGCTTGCACCTGTTGTTCAAACAATTTGCAACAGAACCTGATGAACAAACGGCTACGCCGAACTCTACGGAGATACTCATTGGGATCCATAGTGCAGGCATTAAGGTTGAACCATCCACCTTCGTCAGTGCACGGTGGGCTGAGCACAAGCAGATCTGGTGGTGCACGCTTGAGCTCATCAGCCACTTGTTCTCTCACCTCTGCTTTGGTAAAATCAAAGCCTGTGGTCAGATCATATGAACGGCAAGAACCGCCCACTCCTTCAACCAACGGGGCAAAACGCGGTGGGCTGAAAACTTCGGCAACTAAGAAAGGTTTATCATCAACACTGGATCTGACCTCAGTTGGTGAACTTCGGATTTGGGCATCTAACTGACGCTGGCAATGGGCAGGCAGACTCTCAATTGTCGCTACTGTCTCCTGCGGGATGAAATGAAACTCAGTGACCACATGAAAAACTTCTTGAGGTATTGGATGACGATATCTTGATTTCTTGTGGTGAGGTTGAATCCATTCATCAAACAGAACTTCATTGTTGTCAGCATTCATGACTCTACGTCGTCTTATAGATTGCCAGTTGGGACCTTGACTACCAGTGGTGAGTGTGTGACTGAGGTATGAATCAGCCCTAGACCAAACTTGCAAGTCAGCTGAAACTCCTGGGTCAGCGGAGTGCACATCCATGGCTGCGGATGACTGTGTGGGACTGGCAGGACATGTCTCTTGCTTGGGCACGGAAACCTTCTCATGCAGCATGACTTCAGAGAAATCTTCAGTCGCATCAGGAGCAGGGTTGGAAATGCCACCCAAAACATCAATGACATACTGCCCGGCTTCATTCGATAACAGAGGAACAGTCAAACGTTCTGGAAAAAGTGACATCTCGTTCTTCCCAAAATCAATCACAGCTTATAAAGTCTGAAGAGCCCGGCGTGAAATCAGTAACGGAGCAGCCCCCTTGACAATGGCTGCCTTGATACTTCCAGTCTTTCCAGAGATCACTACCGGCAGTTTGACTGCCAATTCAGTGGTTTCACGCTGGCCGTTTCCAAACTTAAAATGATTGACCTCAGCAAAAGGCTCAGGTACTGGGATGCCACGAGACTTCCAGAGCTTCGTGAAATCTGACAACGTCTCTTGTCCCACAATTGTGCGACCACATCCAGAATCGATCACACCATATCCTGGTGAACTGACCAGGAACACCTCAGTTGATGTCGCAGGCACTGATTGCTCAGACTTTGTAGCGCGTCGATTCCTCAGCCATTGCGACATGCTGAGGCCAGAGAACTTTTCGTCAGCCACCGTAGCAACAAATGTCTCCGAAAACTGCTCAACCAGTGCTACCCCTGAGTCGGAACCCTTTGAACTGGACCCAGATTTGGAACCTTTGCCCTTTCCTTTTGCAGGCTGCTTGCATTCCCTGGACCAATGTCCAACTTGTTGGCACTTATGGCAGCGCGTTTTGCGCTTGAGCTCTTCGATCTCCACGCGATAGCTCTTTCGGAGATCAGAAGCAGCACCAAAACGTCGATTCTTTTGCAAACGCCCTAACTCACGGCGCTTGTCTTTCCAAGAAACGGCTAGTGCTTCTGCCACCTCCGTCTCCTCAAAAACTTCAGAAGGCTCTTCGGCAGGAACCTCACCATGTTCGGCCAAAAAGGCCTCCACCTCATGAGACAGTGTGTCGTCGTCCTCTTCGATGGTGTCCAGATCTTCCTCAGCTTCCACAAGACTGAGTCCAAAACTCTTCCGCTTTGGTACAGTAAAATCTGGATAGCACGACCTCATGGCCCTGCCTATGGCATCACGTTTCAGACTTCCTCCACTGCGGGCTAAAACTACCGCACTTTGTTCGTCACTCAAACCTGAGCGATTCAGAATGAGCCACCCACGAGCCTCATCTGGAAAATCGACCTGACACTTTCTCTTGCATCGGTCAAACATCTCGCCAGCTCTAGAAATCCAGACTTTCAATGATTCACCTTCAGTTGCGCGTAAACCAAACACAGTGGTGAGTGTTTCACTCATTTCATCGGAGGAGTCCTTTTGTGGAAACCTGGCATCGAGAAGATCAAACAGGGTCTTCTCGCCGTCAACCTTCTGATACTCGCTAGGATCCAAGTGTTCTATGCAGTCGAGGGCCTTACCGGCCAGCAGGGTGTATACGTAAGCTCCACGAGCCTCTTTGGGAACTTTTGAATCCAGTGTCATCAACTTGTTGGATACCCATGTCTTCCATCTTTTATACTCCAGTGGATCCTCATTCTCGCCAGAGAAAACTTTGCCTGACGCAGGGTCAGACGGCAGAGATGCACCAGCCATGGCGCTCACACAAGTCACCTAGGAATCCTATCCTAGGGGAGCCTCCCGTAGGAGGCTCCGCTACCAGTGTTAAAACTGGTGGCTGACCTACCAACACCTGTGCATTCCTATGCACCAAGCGATCGGGCTTCTTTTGATCTCGAGCGGAGATAGAGTCCCTGCGGTCATGCGACAACTGGCATAGGTGAGAGGTGCTCACACAAGCTGAATTCAACATATATATACATATTTATGATAATGTTTATCTGTCATATATATATATATAATCTAATCATAATCACAAAATTATTCATGTATTCCCCCTTAAATCCCAGGATATTCATGGTAACAATCCAGCACAAAAAAAGACACAATCTTTTTGGATCACAGGACATCAGACCGCCTCTGATGCGAGCTCTGATGGTACACGACCAGCATTTTCCAAGCCCGGCGTCCGGAATACTGCTGCCTGGCGTGACAGCACAACTTCGGCCATTTTTTGTAGGTGAAATAGTGGCATTGGATGCTATCATAGTGTTGGTTGGTTTAAGGTTTATTTAGGGTTGGTTTAGGGTTTATTTGAGGTTATTTAGGCTTGGCTAAGATCTATTTAGGGTTGGTTTAGGGTTTATTTAGGGTTATTTAGGGTTGGCTAAGATTTATTTAGGGTTGGTTTAGAGTTTATTTAGGTTTGGTTTATGGTTGGTTTAGGGTTTATTTAGGCTTGGTTTATGGTTGGTTTCGGGTTTATTTAAGGTTGGGCTAGGGTTTATTGAGGGTTGGTTTAGGGTTTATTTAGGGTTGGGTACTAAGATTTATTTAGGGTTGGTTTAGGGTTTATTTAGGCTTGGTTTATGGTTGGTTTAGGGTTTATTTAAGGTTGGGCTAGGGTTTATTTAGGGTCTATTTAGGGTTATTTAGGGGTTGGTTTAGGGTTTATTTAGGCTTGGTTTATGTTTGGTTTAGGGTCATTTAGATTATGTTTAGGTTTGGTTTAGGGTTTATTTGGTGTTTGTTTAGGGTTTATTTAGGGTTGGTTTAGTGTTTATTAGGCTTGGTTCAGGGTTGCTTTAGGGTCATTTAGATTATTTTTAGGTTTTGTTCAGGGTTTATTTGGTGTTTGTTCAGGGTTTATGTAGGGTTGGTTTAGTGTTTATTTAGGATTGGTTTAGGGTTGGTTTAGGTTTATTTAAGGTTGGGCTAAGGTTTATTTACGGTTGGTTTAGGGTTTATTTAGGGTTATTTACGGTTGGCAAAGACTTATTATATTTATTTAGGGTTGGTTTATGGTTTATTTAGGCTTGGTTTATGGTTGGTTTAGGGTCATTTAGATTATCTTTAGGTTTGGTTTAGGGTTTATTTGGTGTTTGTTTAGGGTTTATTTAGGGTTGATTTAGTGTTTATTTAGGCTTGGTTTAGGGTTGCTTTAGGGTCATTTAGATTATGTTTAGGTTTGGTTTAGGGTTTATTTGGTGTTTGTTTAGGGTTTATTTAGGCTTGGTTTAGTGTTTGTTTAGGATTGGTTTAGGGTTGGTTTAGGTTTATTTAAGGTTGGGCTAGGGATTATTTACGGTTGGCTAAGATTTTTTTAGGGTTGGTTTAGAGTTTATTTAGGTTTGGTTTATGGTTGGTTTAGGGTTTATTAAGGCTTGGTTTATGGTTGGTTTAGGGTTTATTTAAGGTTGGGCTAGGGTTTATTTAGAGTTGGTTTAGGGTTGATTTAGGGTTATTTAGGGTTGGCTAAGATTTTTTTAGGGTTGGTTTAGAGTTTATTTAGGTTTGGTTTATGGTTGGTTTAGGGTTTATTTAGGCTTGGTTTATGGTTGGTTTAGGGTTTATTTAAGGTTGGGCTAGGGTTTATTTAGGGTTGGTTTAGGGTTTATTTAGGGTTGGGTACTAAGATTTATTTAGGGTTGGTTTAGGGTTTATTTAGGCTTGGTTTATGGTTGGTTTAGGGTTTATTTAAGGTTGGGCCAGGGTTTATTTAGGGTTGGTTAAGGGTTTATTTAGGCTTGGTTTAGGGTTGGTTTAGGGTTTGTTAAGGGTTGGGTTAGGGTTTATTTAGGGTTGGTTTACAGTTTATTTAAAGTTTGTTTAGGGTTTATTTAGGGTTGGTATAGGGTTTGTTTAGGGTTTGTTTAGGGTTTATTTAGGGTTAGTTTTGGGTTTATTTACGGTTGGTTTAGGGTTATTTAGTTTAGGCTTGGTTTTGGGTTTATTTAGGGAGTGTTATGTTGGATTGGTTTATGGTTGGTTTAGGGTAATTTAGCGTTATTTAGGGTTATTTGTGGTTATTTAGGGTTGGTTTATGGCCGATTTAAAGTCTGTTGCTGGTTGGATTAAGGTAAATATAGGGATACAAGGTGTGTATATAAAATATAAAGATAGATAGATAGATAGATAGAAAGATAGACAGATAGAAAGAAAGATAGATACATAGATAGATAGATAGATAGATAGATAGTTAGATAGATAGATAGATAGATAGATAGATAAATTGATAGAATGATAGATAGATAGATAGATTGATAGATGGATAGATCGATAGATAGATAGATAGATAGAATAGATAGATTAGATTGATGATTAGATATATAGATAGATTAGATTAGGTTAGGTTAGATGAGATGAGATTAGATTAGGTTAGATTAGGTTAAAAAGAAAGATTAAATAGATAGATTAAAAAGATAAATTAAATAGATAGAATAAACAAACAGAGTGAATAAACATATTAAATAGACAGATTAAATAGACAGTTTGAATAAAGAGATTAAATATATGGAGATTAAATAAATAGACTAAATAGATAGATCAAATAGATAGATTAAATAGATAGTTTGATAGATAGGTTAGATAGATTAGATTAGATAGATTAGATTAGATAGATTAGTTAGGTTGGATAGGTTAGATAGATTAGATAGATAAGATAAAACACGATAAAACAAGATAAAGCAAGATAACATGATATAACATTAGATAAGATAAGATTAGATTGGGTTAGATTAGATTAGGTTAGATTAGATAAATAGATAGATAGATATAGATAGATACATAGATAGACAAATAAACAAATAGACAGATGGACAGATAGACAGACAGACAGACAGACAGATAGATAGGTAAAGCATGGTAGAGCCACAAAACCACACACCCACAAAAACCACACATCCACAAAAGCCACAGAAGCCACAAAAGCCACAAACCCAGGCTGGAAAACAGAAAAAATCAAATAAAAAAAAACTGAAAAAACAATCCTTATATTATAGCCTCAGTTGTAGGTAGGATAAATAGGGTTAGTCCAGTTGATTCTGGGTTAAACCAGCATCAATTTTGCCATGGGTGGTGTAAACTTTAAGAGTGAAGGTTTAGTATGTGCGTTTCACACCCCTAACATTGGCATCAGATCTGCAAAATACCGTCAATATTGATATGACCACCAGGATTGCCAGGAGCAACATGGACCACTGTACTGCAGAAGGTCAAACAATTCAGCAAGCGAAAAGGCCCGGGGCTGAAACTTGCTTGACGCAAGTATGACCTCTCCATTCTCAACCCTGAATCAAACGCATCGATGGTGAATGTACTGGAGTCTTTCGTTGAGCGCATCTTCAGGCTTGATCAGGCAATTGATGTTGAAGTCCCTTTTCTGGAGTGAGACATTGGCAGCCATCGAGACAGAAATCAAGCACCCCATGAGTGCTTTGAGGGCATAATCTGTCACAATAACTACCAGATCACAAATGAAATGTCTGGCTGGCTTTTTCAAGTCTTTCTCCAATACCTCATTGACCTCCTTGTCAACATAACCAGAAATGATCCAAGATGCAAGCCGTCCAATGACTTGCTTGGTCACAAGGACATAAACGGGTCGACCCCCAGACTGCTTTCGGAGACATCCTAGAAGGTCTTCCGGCAATGTCTGTAAGTAATCAAAAGAAGTAGCCAGCGGAGAAGTCCCAGGAAAAAGATTCAATGACTCTGACAATGAATGCATGTCATACACTGGATAATGGAAATAGAAAGTCTTCACTTTTCCATATTTTTGCCATATAAATTCTTTCACTTTATCAGTCAAATTCATCATTTTTCCATATATATATATATTCATTTTCCTTATAAATCATAAATCCCACATTTCCATACAAATTCTTCACTTTTCCATTTTTTTTCCACATAAATTCTTTCATGTTTCCAGACAAATAGATAGGGACGTTTTTCACAAGGTGTTTGGTGACAAAAACCAAAAACTGGCAAGGTCCCCAAATTGACCGATTTCTTATTACTTTGTGTACTAAAAAGTACATTTTTCCGCCGCCGCATAGAGATGTACAGAGGCTTCGAGAGCAAAGACCACATGGGGAGAAAAAACCAACATGAAATGAAATGGGGGAATATTCTAAGTACATTTTCGGCAAATTTGCCTGTGGAATTGAACAACTGCATATTCTATGCAAGCGGAGAACCGTATATTTCTATAATGATCTATTGACATAGCTAAATTTATATGAACACAAAGTTACCAATCAGCTGTGGAGACCCCCACACTTAGAACATCCCAAGACATTACTACATATATATTTTTATAATGATCTATTGACATAACTATATTTATATGAACACAAAGTTATCAATCAGCTGTGGAGACCCCCACACTTAGAACATCCCAAGACATTACTACATATATATTTTTATAATGATCTATTGACATAACTATATTTATATGAACACAAAGTTATCAATCAGCTGTGGAGACCCCCACACTTAGAACATCCCAAGACATTACTACATATATATTTTTATAATGATCTATTGACATAACTATATTTATATGAACACAAAGTTATCAATCAGCTGTGGAGACCCCCACACTTAGAACATCCCAAGACATTACTACATATATATTTTTATAATGATCTATTGACATAACTATATTTATATGAACACAAAGTTATCAATCAGCTGTGGAGACCCCCACACTTAGAACATCCCAAGACATTACAACACATAACTATATTTATGTGAACACAAAGTTATCAATCAGCTGTGGAGACCCCCACACTTAGAACATCCCAAGACATTACAACATATATGTATAGATATATATATATACATACATATATATGTATTTAAAATAAACTATTGACATAACTGTATGTATATGAACACAACGTTATCAATCAGCTTTGGAGACCCCCACACTTAGAACATCCCAAGACATTACAACATATATATATATTTAAAGTGATCTATTGACATAAATATATTTATATGAACACAAAGTTATCAATCAGCTGTGGAGACCCCCGCACTTAGAACATCCCAAGACATTACTACATATAGATTTTTAAAATGATCTATTGACATTGACGTAACTGTTTTTTTTTAAAATGATCTATTGACAGAAAAGAAAACTTGAACGAACTCTTGTTTGTGATATTCTGTGTGGGGAGCCAGGGTTAGTTGCAAGGAGCCTCACACTTAGAACATCCATCAACCTACATATAGGATGTTGTAACTGATTTTGCTCTGGTTGTTCTAAGTGTGGGGGTCTCTGGAAATTCTAAGTGTGAGAGTCCAAACATTTGGAAAAATATGTTCTAAGTGACTGTACAGCACTGTATATATATATATATATCCCATTGCCTTCCGCTGAAATCCCATAGACATTCCACTAAAATCTAACATGTCCCATCAATATCTCTGCAAGGTGGGGGCCCCAAACGTTATAAGTTGGTTTATAAGCTTCAGAAAGACTGCTATTTGCGCTATTGCAGTTATGTTCACCACATTGTATGACATATCCTCAATATTTGCCAGTGCCATAAATATAAATCACCAGTTACCATTCATCCATTCTTAGCTTGGATTGGAGGTTTCCTAAAATCTACCCCCACCCCAAATCATCCAGTCGTCATGGATGACTATAACTTAGTATTCAAACAAGTATGGTGATGTCCGGGGATCCCCGCCTCTCGAAAATCGTCAATTCGGCACCTCATCTCGCACGGAGACGGCAGACGGGGAACACCATCACTAGATACGGAGATATACTAGAGATAGACTAGGATATGTGTGACAATCAATATTATATATTATGTATATGTATATATATATATGATATATGTGATAGTATATGTATGTTTTTTGTTTATAACTCCCAATTAACTAGTGTCACCAATCTACCATAAACCCTAGTTAGCCATTTTTGTGTCCAATGTTCTGTCCAACAAGTCGCGAACAGCTTTGTACCGTTTTGTACCACGATCCAACGATCTTGAAGTAGGCCTTCGCGGCTCCTGTCAGTGTGTCTTCTCTAATTGTCAGGCCAACTCTTCTTTCAAGACTTGAAAGTAATTGACCGCGTCGTCGAAGACCCATTGACCCACCGATATAACGTTCGTGGATCACACCAGAGTGAGACCAAGGTACCAGTTCCCCTGTGTTGAGATGATGATGACACATGTGAAAGTGTTTCTCTTCGTCAGTTTCATTACTGGCTGTACTGTGCACGACTGTGCACGACTGTGCACGACTGTGCACCTTGCGCCACCCGTAAGATGTCGTAATTCCAGGGTACCTTATTTCCAGGGAAACCCACGACTGTTTGGTCATGTCATGGTTAATAATCAGGATGAATCCATGGCTAAGCTACTGTAGATGTTAACCAACTTAGCTATCTCATTTCTAGGTTGTACGAGTCTATCCTAGCTGAAACCCCCATGTTTGTTTTCAAGCCACACAGAATAGAAACCCATTCTCCATCACAGTGCTACGGGGCACTACCTGCCGGTCATCCGCCGACTTTGACTAGTTGCTGCGAATCCCTTCATTGTTGATGATATTGTATGTTGTATCACCGTTATATTTTAATTAATCCAATAATTTTGCATATGTTATATCAAATCCCAAATTCGTTATTTTGTGATTATGTGGAACGAATACTGTATCTCATCTTGGTGTTGCATGGACACTTTCTCTGGTTCTAGGTCATCAGGTGCAGACCACATGGGTTGGCCTGTTCACCAAACATGTTTGAATAACCCATTTGGGTATTGGTCCAAACCCGATCAGTACATTCGGTTTTCACTCCAAAATAGTTGGCGTTTATGAATGTTCATCTCCTCCAAATATGGCATTTCTGAATGTTCACCTCCTCCAAATATTGTATTTCAAAGCAAAGGTTTTGATTCATCCCCATTGCTGACCACTATCCAGCAAACTTTTCAGTGTTGATGATCTTACATGATCTTACACCAGCAATACACCGGGCCACATAGCTTCTTGGGGGGTGCGTTCCACTTGGTACAAGGTGAGGCTGCCATAAACGAAATCGCTAAGTTGACGCACATAACTTGGTCAACTAGGCTTGATTAGAGGGATACAACTATACTTGATGGGTTACAAGTTATAAACCAACTTATAACTGGGGGGCCTCATCTTGTACGTGGTTGATAGATGTTGATAGCCCATATATTATTGATGACTGATGTACATACGATACGTGGGCTTGTCATGGCTTGTCTACGAAATACAATACCCCTAAATCATCCTAAAGCCATGGTCGATCATCATTTTCCCCTCAAAACCTGATATTTGTAGGTATACTATGGTATACTCCATTTTCAGAAACACCCAAATTCAAATCTTGATGGCTGTAAATCCCCACGATATCCCCATATCGTATCCCATTGACATGGTTCTAAATCTCAACTTTCGCTAATTAACTCCCCATTTCTTCATGGGTTTACTCACATCCAGCCGCACCTTGAAGCGTGAAGAAATGTCTTGTGCTTCGGCTTAACCACCGCGTGTTCCTGCGGGAATGACGGAGGGCATGATGGATATTGAATATGTTGTTTTACGAATATTCATATTCATATTATGATGTTGGATATATCCATGGATATTTTACCTGAATTTCACAACTGTCGGGATTTTCGAGGGATTGTTTCAACTTGTATGTGATACAATGGGCTATCTTCCACTTACTGCTCTCAGCAAGTGCCAGGGATGGGGCCCATAAAAATATTCAACGTGCCCAAACTCTTAAGTCTTGAGGTCGTAGCTTGGGTTATACATGGACATATGGGGATTACAATGGTAATGTACATAACAAGGATATGAATATAATGAGGAATCATTACCATTATAAGGAATCATCTGATAATAAGCTGTGGAATATAATGAGGCTGATAATAAGGAATCATTCCACAGATCGTAAGAGAAAAATAACAGTCTTACGATCGTAAATCCCGTTCATCACCCGGATTTTTGGTGGGCAAATTCTGGTTGTCATGGCCAGTTCACAACTTAGATCAGTCTTAGATCCACAGTATATTAGGAACAAATACCAGTTTTAAGTCAGTTTAATAACCCATAATTACCCTATCAAATTATTTATGGGCCATGATAGCCCCAGTTATAACCAGAGAAATCACTGGTAAAGGGCTTATTAACTGCACATCTTTGGGGGTGAAAACCTCCAGTCACTGAGCTTCCCAACTGCATGACCATTGCCTCTGCGCAACTTCCTGGCGAGGTGGAGGCTATGAAACATATTGGAATATAAGGATTATATGACTCTTATACAATCTTATACACCTACTATGAATGTAGTTTTAATCACCAGTATGACTCTCATGTACCATATATATATACCTTTGATACCTATTAACATAATTCCTTAGGTTTTTAAGATCAGGTGATGGGACAGACTATTCGAAGATCAAAATACAAATAGTGAATATCTCTGGACTATTAAAAATAAATTTGAAATATCAATATATGTCTTTTTTAATATTATGTGTGTCTTCACTTCCTGAAATTCAGTTTAGGTATTCCCTGAAAATTTCTATGTTTGTTCTGAAACATGGTCTATCTTCATTTTAATTTTGGCTATCTATTCCATTCTGATTTCTACATATTTTCGCATGGATCCAGTTCGCGGGGGCCTTCAAAAAAACACAAACATCTGGCCCAATTTCCAGTCATTTCGATTGTATTGAAACCGAAACTCTGAGCAAAATACTTGATACCCCTGAGATAAGATGAAATAATGCTTTGGAAGGTTCCTCCGTTCTTGTTTGAATGTTTTTTCCTGTCATGGAAAACCCAAGAACCACTTGCCCATGATTCAAATATGCGGTTCTGTCTGAAAATGGCTTACCCATTCCATCCACTGTTTAATCACCATGTTCCCTATTAACATAACATAACCATATATTGGTGGTATGGCCCAGGGGGCCCATGCTCTGACACAGCCACATATCCTATTGTTGGCTATGTATTTTATTCTATCCCATGACATCCCAACAATGTCCCTATATCCCCATTATCTTGATGGAAATATTGATGGAAAACCCCAGAAAGGGGGTTGCCATATTGTTTAAATATTGGCACATTGCCTATTGGATTAATATATCTGAAAATATTATTTTGGTGGAAATATACCATTCCATTCACTGTTTAATCACATGTTTTTCATCAACAAGATTGGATATGATGTATTAATCATATACACAGAAAACACATTAAACCATCCCACTATATCCCCACTATATCCTCATTATGTTCATAGGTTTTCTCATGATTTTCCATGATAGTATCCAAATCCCTTGAAGAACTATCCCATAGATTTCCTGTGTGTTTTCGAAACCAGAATCCGATCCTCTGAACGAAAATGCTGCGGCAGGTCCACCTCAGTGCTGAGGTAGCAGCAAAAACTGACTTTTAAAAATAGGTATATTTCATAGGCATAGAATTAATGGGATAACAGGCGTGATAATGGCAGTATATATATATACATATACACATATATAATAGGTATATAAGATGTATACAAGAGTTTTATAAGAGGTGTGATGGTGATTATAATTATAGCTAGTGGGTTAATGGGATAAAAAGAGGATAACAATGAGGAAAATGTATAATATATCTATATAATACATATATAACTACAGTCAACAGGGGATTATATATAACTACAGTTAACAGGGGATGAAAACAGCTATACACAATCAGTATTGGATTGTATATAAGTGTGATTTACTGCAATGGGGATATAAAACCAAACTTAGAAAAGACAACATCAACTTGATGTGTGGAAACATGGGATTTGATGAGGAAAACATCATCGGGATCATTCATTATATTTCCACACACAGATACAGGGCCATAATGGCACAACCATCACTATCCATATCAAAATAATGGGCAATGGGATATTTCATGTTTCATGTGGGAAGCCATGGCAATCTAAGAAGCAAGAAACAACTGAAATCCATCAATATAATGGGGATATAAAAGGGATACCTCGTGGTAATATAACGATGGAAAATCACAATGCTATTAATGGCTAAATCAACTATTTCTATGGCCATGGCTTCAATAGCAAACTGTTAGTGTACCAGAGGGTAACCAGAAAAAAATATTGAAACTGGGATGTTCACCAAAGATGGCTTCTTTTAAGCCTCAAAGATGGTGATTTATCCAGCAACTGGGGAAGGGATTAACCACTTGGGGATTCTCATGGAGTATATGGGAATAAACCTCTAAATGCATCTAAATGTCACTAAGAATAGGCTTTGAGATGAAACCCAGACATTGCATATGCAAGTGAGCGCTCCAACCAGCACGATGACCACCGAGTGCCCCCAAATGCTTCGCATCCGACAGCTTGGCTCAGCTTGTCCCCTATCCAAGATCTCAGGGTCTCAAAATGAATGCCGTCGATCCGAAAGCGGAATATCTAATATTAGGGAAAAATAAGGGGGAAGTGGATCAGCTGTTCAGAAATTCTACCATAAAATACCCATGTTGATTGGCTTTTCCAGAGGGTTCTACTAAGTCATGTATTGGGGACTATGACATAAGCAATAATTGACCATTATAATCCCCCGGTGCTCCCCAATTGACCATTATTATAAGTTATAATCCCCAATAGTTGACCCTGATGCCTACAAACCAACCAGAATAATGAGATTTTCTCCGTTCACGCTGGGAACATATTTTTCTATCTGGTCATAATGGGATCTAACGGAAATACAATGGGATATATCTCCCATGCCACTGGTGTACTTGCTTACGTGAACAAAGGCATATATCTATCTCTATATATATATACACATTCATCATGCATCTCATGTGTATGGTATATAAAATTGTATATGTATAGATACTTGGCTAGAACCAAGGCATTTAGCAAATCACTAGAACCAGAACCCGCTTGATTAGAAGGTGCGAACTAACGAACACATGGGGTATAAGATCGGATACGCACATGTGGCCAGCTGATTGGGGCTGGGGATGATTATATGCTGCTTTTGGAAGAAAAAACATGTCCGAATCTACACCAAACATTTGAATCAATAAAAGTGTACGATGCGGGACTCCAAGATGAGTAAGTTGGTTTATACCTTCAATGGATTTATGATGGATATATGTATATGTATATGGATGTATAATCTATAGGTGGATGGGTTTATGATTTATACAATAACTTCTTACTCGGATGGTGGGCCACGTAAACTATTTACAATTAGTAATCTAACATAGCGAGCTGGAAACTCACACCTTTCTCCATGGGAAAATGTAGGCATATGGGATTCTAATGTATATACTAAGCATCAAACTGAACGGTGGGTTTTCCATATCTGGAGCTTAAACCAAAACGTTGCTGATTCAATGCCCATATTTTTCTTGGTTAAATCACCATCTTGGTTAAACCCAGAAAACATTCACAGATCTGGTACCTTGGCACCAAAGGGCGGCCATCATGATGAACATCAAGGGGATCACGTATTGGATCCACTGAATTTTTGGTGAGACGTTTTGAAGTGGTTTAGTACAGTACGTTTATTGTAGTTGCCGTAATAAAACATTGTTGGATGTTTATGGAACTGTATATACTAGACTGGCCTGAGTGGTTGATGTGACACTAAATGGATCTATTCTTTTGATGACTATCAGACTTTTTCAGACTCAGTACACGATGCCAAAGAAATCCGATCTGAAAGACTTACAATCAATTCTAGACCTGCTTGGTTCAGCCCGTATGTGATGGCAATTGTTCCCACAGTATCCTACTGTCGTTCTCTGTGATTTGTGGGGATAGGTCGTTTGAGACGTTAAACAGTCTCTGGTTTCATGGACTGTTTCGCACCAAAAACAACTTAAGCCACCGGTCTGCGCAGTAACACTGGGTCACTGGGTCGTGTAAAGCTTGCCCTCTTGATAAGCCATGAATGAGTATTGATTGTCTGAAAATAGGCTATCTCCAACTTTGATGATGTATAATTCATCTTGTTGGGAAAAACCAAATATCATATTGCTGACTACAGATCCCATCATATATAATGTCATATTCCATTAAATCACAATTTTGCTTGGCTAATATTGGTTATATCATGTTATATCCACCCAACATTTTCAGACAGTTACCCAGTTTCAATGCCTGTGATGTTGACGACCAAAGTCGGAACTAAACAGCTTGGATCATTTCGTCATTGGAGGTTTGGCATGATACCCTGCAAAAAGTACTGGTTGAGCAGTGGCTGCTGAAGCCGCAGCCAACTGCTTGGTCAAGAGAGTACATTGGAACGGTGTTTTTTCTGGTCATGGATGGTGATCCAATATATGGCTATAGCTTATGGGTCAAAAATGGGTACAGTACTGTACCCATAAAAATGGATGGTTAATACTGAAAATAGACCATCATCTGTGGTCCCCTAGGTCTTAAACGTTGACCCATACCCATATAAAGGATAGTATGGATAGTTTGTATGCATATCATAGCTTCCTATGATATTCTATATATAATCATCAACCAGAATGTCAAACCGGTGAATTTGACACTCAGTTCAGCTTTAAGCGGTCTGATGTAGCTCTGGTGCGGGTCTGATAAATGAATCTAAGGCAAGAAACAACAACAAAAATTGACTTTGACCCCTCTTGGACCCCGTCCAAGAACCCTTTGAATAGATCCCAATAGTATACATAGAAAGCAATTTTTTTTTCGAGGAAACCCATGGTTTGGTTCTCTGGAGGCAGGATTGCAAAGTTGTCGCCACCGTTTGAAAGAACATATTTGATGCGTAAGAATAGAACCGTAGCAAACATTCAAGTTCCAAAGCCAATGGCTTGGGCTAATTTTCTTACGATGATCTCACCCCCCTGGCTTGATCTCCTTTCAGGGGTTAAGATGGGTTAAGCTACTTCTCAACCAAAAACTCATTTCAGGGATTTTCCCATGTTTTTTTGAGATAAAAAAGCCAACAATGGCACAGCTATACAGCCGCCAATAATTAATGGTCTTCCAAGCTTTAAGCATTATAGCATTTTGGTGGATGCCTCAAGTACAGTATCCCGATGTCTGGGAAAAGAACATTTACAGGGGATCCAACACTTTTGGACACTGGAGCAGGATTGCCCAGTAGTTCTGGTCCATATGGTTTTGTTTGAACATGTGGTACCCTAAATCCATGGTTCAGTCATCATTATCCCTATTATTTAATAGCCATTTGGAGGGTATACCATATTTTCATATAAACCTATATGGTTATAATTCATATGCTAAAATATTTGGAGAGTATAGCCATATGATATTTTCAGATAAACCCATGTCTTGGACCATATGGAAAAACCATGAAATGCTGTCGTCCCCATGTCTTGGATCATGGGAAGTTCACTGTTTGGCTTTCCGGTGAAATTGGGGATCAGCATCCCGGCACCTGGCGCCGTTTGTCGAATCTTTCACACGGCAGCGAGTTGAGGTCGACCGGAAAAAGGGTGAAGACTTTCGCAAGGATTTTACTAAAGTTATGCCGCGTGATGTTTGACCAGATTTTTGTTGTCTTCATGATCTCGTGGCAAATCTTTAAGATACAAATAGCTTCTCTTAGAGTTGATCTTCACAAGATTTGAAGCTTTGTTTTCCAACTTTTCCAACTTTTCCAACTTGATATTTCTCCAATTGTGGCAATCTCTCTTTTGGGGGCCTCTTTTCTGGACAAATCCCGCCGTGGTTTCTACTGCCGTGCTGATGCTGATTTTTTGGCTTCGATCAACGCTGCAGCCAGGCGATGTAGGCTTCGCGCCTGGAGATGGATGGATGGATGGGATTTAGCATGACTTGCCATGATTTTCCAACCTGTAAACATGCCAAAATATATGTGGAAAACTACCCCTTATCCATCATTTGCAGATCGTTTTCCACACGGGAATCAAGGGGTTTTCCAGATCTTTTTGATTTTTTGTATGTTTACCCGAAGATATGAACGAGAAAATGTTAAGCAGTAACCAATCAAAATGGGAAATAATGGGATAGAAAGAAGTCATAGTGGATTTTGGGACCAACTATGCTTGGGGGTGCAGTTAGCGTCATCCCATGGTGAACTACCCCGTGCGTTGTGATATAACCTCTAAAACCTCTACAGTTTCAAACGAAAAACAGTAGTATGGGAAGCATATAGGAACTGGAATGGGGAAGGTCACAGGGGAAATGGCGCTTAAATGTGCAGACTGCTCATAGAACCACGGGTCTTTGGTAGACCCATAGCCACAGCGATTGACGTTCCACGAGTACTAAAAGCTGTTCAAACAAATACGCGCAATCAAACATAACAATACACAATGCATATTCTGAATATTGTTATGTTAGCTTCATGATTCCTTTGTATCAAAGCAGCTATTTGCAATACATAATGATAATATGATACATAATTAATATTTTGAATGGCAACAGCTGCGCTGCTATCATCTGAACATCATCCACCATGATCTTCCCTCGCCAGGTTGGAATACAAACAGTATTTTAAAAAATATGTAGGTGTGCGTAGTTGAAAACCACCAGATTTGCCTAAGTAGTGTTGGGTCAGCAATCTTTGTGACATGGTGACACTGGAAAAAAAGACAGAAGTATCTAGACATATCTTACACATGACCTTCTTCATGGTCTAATGGATCCTTTGTTTGATTGCATATACTAATGAAATGTTTCAACAATGCTCCATTGCCATTAGTGAGATATATCCATGTTTTCCCTGCTGATCAGCTCTCCTATGATTCCCAGATTACCCTCCTGTGTCATCAAGCATGGCTTGATGGAAAACCACAATTTACAGTTGATTTTCCAATTAAAGCCTTCATTTAGTTCGGGGATTTTCCAGCAAATCATGTTCGATTACCAAAGGGTAAAGAACGATGGCTCTACCCTTGCAAGAGCCTTAACCAGCAAGCCAATCTTAGTTACCCAGCATTTACTTAAAGCTGGTGAGTATAAGTATATGTATAAGTATATGTATACATGATTATACATGTGTATGTGTATATATATACATATCATACATACATTCATCCTGTATAGTCATCCTGGAGTAGATGGAATATGCACATCAAAAAACAAAACAACTCACAACAGTGAGAGTGCTATTGAAATTGTGATATTCTATCTACTTCAGGATGAATACGCATATTACATATATACAATATATCTATGATATATATATATATAACAGATATCATAAAATATGTAGATTCCTATTTGCAGCAAAAAACAAAGAACCAATCCCAACATTACCCACACCTGTAAAGTCAAGTGAGACATCAAATGAATTGTTATTGTTTCAGGTAATTCAGGTACAACCCAATTCAGAACACTCGTTTTTGGTTGAGGAACAGATCCCCATTTTTTAGGCACACATCACCCATCGTGTCATGAACACGTGTTCTTTTGAGGTTCCCCCCCAACAAATTTCAGCAACAAACAGATCCTAGCATAGATTTGGCTAATATTATTAATATTTTCTCAATCTCTTCCCAATAAAATTGATCCAAAATTGCACTACACGATGATGCTCGCGCCATAAACAACTATAGATATACATAGATATATGGAGATTGCCTTTCTAATAGGGGTACCCCCAGTCCTCATCCATTTATAGATGTGCGCTATTGGGGTCTCCCCCAGCTATAGGTTTCCCCCCAACGGCAGTTCGGCATCCACACTTATCGTTGTATCTGGCCACAGCCTGACGCAACAAGCAACAAGCGGTGACAACAGCGATTTTACCAGGGGAAAGGGTGACGTCACCAAGAAAAATATGGGAATTTCGACAAAAGATGGTAATGATCATGGGGCCCCCAAGATAGCTAAGCCGGCCTTATTTCGTGGCTGAATTCTATGGTTCATGGATGTTTATGATATGGTAGATATAACGAACTAGTTAATGGGGACAAACTTTCATGGTTTTATAAACCAACGTTCACATCACTGGGGGGCACGGCCCCATCCTGTAATGAAAAGCACGGTGGCTTTTCGAACGGGGTTAGCCGGTTAGCCATAGGGATACCGCATGGAGATAACCTTACATGTAAGTGCCAATGTCAATCAACTAATTTCTGCACAACTAATAGGGGGATGGAAATCTAAAAATGGTAAAATTTAAGGTAAGTTGAAGATGATCTATGATTCATGGGATTCCACACTGCATGGTTAATACCTGAGTATAGCTGTGTGACAACATATTCTGAAACATCACCGTACAGTAAAAAGATCTAACAAAACTCTATTTTCCTATGGCATGCAAAAAATGGTTTTCTCAAATCCAAACTTGCGTGGTGGTCCATCGTGTGGCTGGTAAGTAGATTCCCTTATTAGCGACTAGGGGACGTATGGTTAAACAATATATAACTACTGTACTAGATCCTGATCCAATCAATTGCGTATGTTTGCAACATACCCACGTGATTGGATCAGGTCTGCACAGTTAATCATTATAAACAATTCATCTCAGAATTGGTTTGTGTCCAGACCATCCCGCGTTGGTTGGTGAATCCCTGGCTAGCCCATCCAGCAGCCCAGCAAGGCCCCTGCTTGCAATTAGAAATTGGTTCCAAACCCATCCAACCATAAACATATGCGATTTTAAAAATTGTATGTAGATAAACCTACAGTTTATCTAATATTGAGATATTTAAAATATCCTACAAAAAACATATGTAGAACAATTAACCAACCAACTTTTCCTGTGGATATTCACGCCATCATTTACTCATGTATTTCAAATCATTTTCCCTAGATGTCCCATGATTTTGTTGTTTCAACCAGGGTCACATAATCTACTGTCGGCTATATATATATCATATATATATATATAATGATATATATATATGATATATATATATATCATATATATATATATATATATATGTCATATATATATATATGTCATATACATATATCATTATATATATATATATCATTATATATATATATCATTATATATATATATATCAATCCCCGGTGCACTTCAAATACATCAACATACAAAACAAAACAATGCAATCACTACTATTCCCCTATGCAGAATCACCACTGTATCACCACTGTATCACCCCCGTGATTCTCCCTGTGGTATGCCCATTTTTGACATACTCAGCCAGCACAGGGGCGCCACATTGTCTATTACATTCCAATTATATTCCATGAATATTTCATCAATCTCCACTATGTTTTCCGATTGCCATATTTTCTCGAAAATATTTGAGGAGGTGCCGTAGCCACGATATATGTAAAATTCGAAAATGTAACAACGGTTTATTGCATTTGCCTGCTGAATGGTATCCGAAAGAAATTTCCAAAATCACAAACGTTCAAGGATGGTTTTATAGATAATTAACTAGGTTGATTGATACCTTGGTTAACTAGAGTTTATGTGGGTTATCAACCAACTGATTAAATTATTACTGGGCCAACCTTGTTTCCCATTGGTTGGTATCTTTTCAATGCCTCGTCCGCCATGGCAAAACACCGTTCCGGGAAACTCAGCATCCAGCCCACCTTAGCCGTTCCCGGGTCCAATAAGGTGAAGGCTTATGATGCTGGGATGTGCAACACTTTGCATGATTCAAATGTTTGTGTCAAGTGGAAGCCACTGAGTAAGTGCAAACATGTGCAAATCACAAAACTCATCCCAGTTGGATATGGAACTTCATGTAGATACATGTTAACTGGGGAGGTTCCATGTACATCTGGAAGTGCAGCTAGTATCACCAATTTACTAAATGGGATGCAGCCACACATAGCGCGAAACTTTTGGGAAAATAATGACAATGTGAAACATGGAAAATCATGAACAATATCAAAACATGAGGGGATCTACAACAAGCAGAATCATAGCTGGGGTTTATCTCAAGTGGCGCCGATTTGTGGCAATTGAAAAGAGAAGATGGCAGGTCCAATCACGGGATGGAATGGGGCAACCCAGCAAGCTATCTTCAGACAGAGACGTTGGCCCTGGGTAGACCCTGGCTCAAAAAGACGTGTTGCTGCAAATCGCTGCGACTTAAAGACAATCATGTCTGGGTGCCCCCATTGTATCTCCAACTCAATATTCTCCCCTGCGCCCACGCATACTGATGGCAGAGCCACATGGCTTGCGTAAGAATTTTCAGGCTTCTAGTAAGTCCATCTAGCAGAAAGAATGCGACTTTTCTGGTTTTGCAGGCCTTTCTAAAAAAAATCCAGGCGTTTGCAAGGTATTTGCGGGTATTTTGCCGGGCGTTTTTGTCGCAAAAAAAATGTTTCAGTGGCTTTTGTGATATTTGCGCGCCATTGCGCTTTCAGAATTCAAGATATCCTGCTGTAAATGGCAGGCCAACAAATTCTCAAATGACTGCAAGCAGGCCCAAACCATTGGAATATGCATTTCTTGTGAAGAGTTGCGTTTGCACAAAAAAACTTCGCAATTTAGGCGAACACAACGACTACAAGACTTGTCTCCGGTTGGCGGCTCTAGGATTACTATTTTAAACACATACAATGTAGGCAAAAAATGCTTGCCATGCTCTGCCTTCCAATACCGTAGGAAACATGCCATCATGTCACGGGTGCCTCGGCTTTTGTCGCGTGTATTTAGAGGCCCGCCTTTGCAGTTTGGCAACACAAACGTTTTCTGTTTAATACGGGCCCCAAAAATCATCCAAATCTGGTGATATTCACGAGGGAGAACCCATATTTTTCTGGAGCTGCGATGCAGCTGCGTCAGTCGAATGTTGGGTCCTTCAGCGAGCGGAAACCGAACTGAAGAGTAGCAAGAACGAACCTTCCGCAGAGGAACAAAGAAATTTGGCTGTGCGAAATGTGGAACGTTTCAGTCTCAAGGGTTAAAAAATGATTCAAACATCTAGAAATCGCAATAATTCACCAATCTGAAAAGCTCGACCTTCAAATGGTAGAGTTACCACACTCCAAACCACAATCTACGTTGTGACGTCGCAAGAAGTCGTGATCGTATTTATCCAATAATAAACCAATGCATAAATAAATACATAAAAAATGAATAAATAAACAAATAAATATCTATATTTATATACGTACATACATATGTATATATGACATATTCACATGATTGACTACATGATAATTACTGTACCCACCATACCACCGTCTTTGGTATTTAAAATCCTCCATTGTTGGTTCAACCTATTTTTTGAGGGCGTAAATCACCATTTTCCATGATGTTCAATATTTGTCCCAGGAATTTCTCATAGTTGTCCACTATCATTCCATTCAATCCGGTGAAAACCTGCTTTTCAATGGTTTCTCGTCGGGCCGACTCGGCTCTTGCCACAGGATGGTCGCCATAGTTGGCGGAGCCAAGCCCATCACAAATGCGTGTATTCTATATATATACATACACATACAATATCATACAATCATACAATCATTATGTGGCCAACCTTGTTGTTGATTTGTTTCTCTGCCTATATATATACACATTTACATACTATGATCAGAATTAATGATTCGCGATTCTTGCAATTGCTATTACATACATATATATATATATATATTATCTGGAGAGTTGTGATACTGATAATCATAATCCTGAAACAGGGACTCATAATCCGACCATGCGCCATCATCAGAATCATCAGTGATTGAAGCATATTCAGTTGGTTGATGCGAAACACTGTAGATACCCCCCGGAACCTCCCCCAATCTAAACGGTGATGAGATGTATCTGAAAGGGTTTGTATCTTTCCATCATCTCGTGTAACATTTTTGAACGACCTTTGATGTATTGAATATCAACCATGTATATGGATCACCCACCCAACACCCCCCAACACCCCCCAACACTCCCCAACATATGTGGCCATTCTTGAGTGTCCCTCAACACAAGAGTTTGAACTCACACGACATAAAGAATGATTTTTGGTTTTAGACTCTTAGAACATTCTACCCAGGATTGATTGTTTGATAATGACCCTTTGGTAATAAAACAGTGAGGAAAACAAACATAACACACTCACCTTTTGCCGAAATGGGTGACATAAACCATCCAAAACTATCACACCAAACTCGCTGATGTGGCGTCTAAAAGGTGAAGAATCCTTAAGGAGCTGAGTGGAATACCTCTTAGAAACCTGTGGAGATATTGGCCCCTATTCTACCCTCTATCATGCAGGATGCATTTCTTTCACATTGGCAAAGCGCTTTGCGGTAACTTGATTGTAAGGTTAAGCCAGGACATTACAACCCCACGACCCCACAGTTTATTAATTAATAGGGGAAATGGCAAATTTTAGCAATAATTGTGAGTTAGCACTATTTGGGTGGCAGGTAGCTATTTTACCAAATAAGTTGTAGCTCTAATTGATATATCAATATGTGTTTGGGGGTCCCCGCAATTAATCTACATGGTGGTCCACTCCAAGCGATATTTGTTGGCAATTAAGTATATGTTTGTAATTAGCATAAAACCAACTTATTATATATTTCCAAAAATGGGGGTGCACCTAAATCATCAATCATCCATTTTAATATAGGATTTTCCATTATAAAATACCCATTTTGGGGATCCCCCATTTATGGAACCCCCCATATATATATATATATCATATTTGTTAAGTTATCATATTTGTTCTGTTCACCAACTTACCTATATCGTTTGGCTCACCAAACGTAGCCGTCCCCAAAATCGGCCAGTCACGTGATCGTCATCCTCAAACTCCTCCAAAACGGACCCAGCTGAACGGGGTCCCAGCCCCAGCCGTGCCCCGTGCCGAACTTGAGAAACCCTGCAAAGTATTCACTGGTTGGTGGTTGACCTACCCCTCTGAAAAATATGAAAGTCAGTTGGGATCATTATTCCCAACTATTGGGGAAAATAAAACATGTTCCAAACCACCAACCAGATTTAACAAGACACCCCGCAAAATTAATGGCCAAGATCACGCAGGACCATCCAACTTAGATCCAACACTTACGAATCATCTGGATATATCTGGATCATTTCTCATACACCAACTGAACCTGAAAATGTGTGGCGATTTTTCTTGGGACAATTCCAGCGAAAACGGACCCTCCTTGGTACTCAAAGTGATACGCCCGTTCCTCTTGTCCGCGTGCACCTTAGACGCAACGATCACTTACGATCAACGGAGGCGAGCCCATGAACCTGCTACAGCTACTAAATACTTGTATTGTAGAAGATAAGTATACATATATATATATACACACAATTGCACATTATATTATATATATTATATTATATATATATATTATTATATATATTATATTATATTATATTATATTATTATATATTATTATTATTACTATTCTTATTATATATATTTATTATACTATATATACATATAAATTATAATACATCATACGGATTGGTACATTGTAACAATTCACTTACTTGAATAAAGGCCTCACTTGAATAAAGAGCATTTGGGAATAACTAACACTACTAGCCATCAGTGAATTGTGCCATGTTAGAGGGGAACTCCACTGAATATGGGCAAGTTGGTATATGAAACACCTGGTCCAATCATAATCCTCCAGAATAACAAAAAACCATTTTGGGCAGTGTTAAACTTGTTAAACTCTTGAAATATGCTTTTGACATTTTGGATAGCTATAAGTGGCTTTGCCCAGAAATGGGCTGCTGATCATCCTTTGGAATGGCTTCACCGATGATATCCGATGCTACCATCTGGTGATGACTAACAGTTCGCCATGGTATAGATGGCCCATAGAAATAGATGGTTTACCTATTAAAAAATGTGATTTCCATGGCGAACTGTTAAATAACCAGATGGTAACTAGACTAGACCAATGCTTTTTGAAGAGTTTTATTCTGACCGCAGAAAGGGATTCATAGCCCAATTACTAATAGTCGAAGATCTGAGGGGTTATCTTGCCAGACTTTTTGGCAAGTATCATTCTGTTTGCGGCGCCAGCAACCCAGTTACCATGCGAGCCGAACTATGCCGAACTGATTCCTCTGCATTTGTGCTAGCCCATTCCACCCCATGGTCTACAACATCATTTTACACATCAAACTATATAACTAGTTGCAAATTCACCAGCCATACTTCAGGACAAACCCAAATCATAGCAGGGCTTTAGTCTATATAACTTGTTACAACCAATTAGGTGGACACAACCCTGAGGCATTAGATAAAATCAAGCACATCATCCTGCCCCATCATTGATTTTTACAAAAAACAACACATAATCTAGGCGATTTGTTTGTAAGTAGGTTAGTTGAGCAAAACAATCTGATGGATGTGTCTATACTTATGTAAACATATAATATATATCATATATATATATATATAGGATTATATAGGGTTATAAACCAATTTACCTTGGATATGCTTGGCGATCCAGCTACTAGCACCTTGGTGCTTTTACGTAATCAAGCGTGGCAACGGAACAATCTGCAAGTAATGTGGGTAAAACAACGTCATAAACCATCCCCAAATCACCATAAATAGATCCTATAAACCGTTCCTAAATGGGTGGTTTATGATTGTTTTACCCCATTTTCAATGATTTTCACAGCTCTAAATCATTTCAAACATCCGTTGGCCACAATCCATGGCCCACCGAAAATCATCAGAGCATTTTCTAGTTGTGTCATGTGCCGTGGTTAAATATCCCATCAACCCATAAACAGTTGGATAATCTTATTATGAAAAATTACGTATGAATCTATTTTTTTTGCTACTGGCACATAGGATCTTTCGATGCGGCCAATGCAATGACTGTACAAGGGATTGAATCTCAGCCAGCGTAATCGCGTCCGATTACATCACCGAAGCTCGTCGCTTCCATGTGAGAGCAGCGGGAGTGGAACTCATGGCTGACACCGAAAGCTGTGTCCGTGGCGTGTGCACGGTGGACAGCAATAAAAGCCTCGCTGAGCCCGCCGCAAAGCGCAGGTGGATATTCCTTCAGCTTGGCTGTGGCCCATTGACCAGAGTTGTCGATCCCTATGGATGCGCCCTTTGGCAAGTCTTTGGCAATTTGCCATGAGAGCAAATGTTTCTCCAGGTCCGGGAAGTTCAAGGCGAGCAGCATCGTAGGGTATGACCTATATGTATATATATATAATTATATATATTATTCATATCACATCTACTATATACATTATATTACCATATTTCTGTATATGTTCCATATTCTCCCGCAGAAAATAAGGGGATGGTGACTTTTGCGGATCCCACATTCATACTTCCAACTGGTGTTTCACTCCGCATTTGGGAGATCGACAACAATTAAATCACTCTGAATATCAACGGTTATAGCTGAGGGTTACCCTTAGTAAACTAACATAGCTATTGAAAATGGGTCATTTATAGTGGATTTACCCTTGAAAAATGGTGGATCTTTCCGTAGTTTTTTGTATGTTTACCAGAGGGTTACAGCCATCCCTTATGAAGTCGGATGGACCAACGTCAGTAGTTATGGTTCACATGTTCTCCCCATGTTGGATGGCAAACCATCAGTACATCCCAGAATCCCGGTAGTCTTGGATTTGCTTAAGAACCCAACAAAAACAAAAACAAAAACAACATATTCCCATAGGAATATTCCCCAAGTAGTGGATTTCCCATTGAGAGAATGGATCCCATCAGCAAATCCTAGCGGTATGGATATCCAATCCATCTGGTATTGATATCCGGGCGCCCGACCACGAAGCATTTCATCTCGGTACCCACAGGGAACATCTTGTCCACCCACTTGTGCGAGGATTTCTGGCGGGAAATGAGGTACCCACTGGGTTCCAATCATCATTTTGACTGGCTGAATCAGTTGAATACCAGATTTCTCATCCTAACCAGTGTCTCCTCCCCAATCTGAAACATGCCCTAGAAACCCCGTTACTTTTGGGGCCTATGTGAAGGAGCTTGCTCGGTTGCTCTCAAACGACCCAGTTACCATTGCCGAACATTTAGTAAAATCAACCATTTCCCATCATCTTTTTGGCAATGATCTACCTGTAGTAGGTTCGAGCAACCTTGATTATCTTTGGATCAATCCCCACTGATGGTTACTTGTTGCTTGAACCAACCTTGTTGTTGGTTTAACCACCATGCATCTGACTAAATCATAGCAATTCACCTATCTGAAACCCCTGAAATAAGGCTATTTTGAGACACTTACCCTTTTAAATCACATTTCTGGTGGTGTCATGGTGGAGTCGTTTATACAAGCTCGGAGCAGTCATGTTTTTTGAACAAGTTCATTAAAAAAACATTAATCAATGGTTCATCCCCATTGTACGGGTGTGTCTGAAAATAAGTTATTCCACCCGTTTCTGGCAACTTTAATAGGGAAAATTATGATTAACCAATGGGGGCGCTTAAGGGGGAGCTTAAGGGGGGCTATTGCAGGTCTTACTCAACATGTTCGGACAAACCAGCCTAGTTGACTGGTGATTTAGCAAATGGGTTGTAACATGTTGTAAGCCATTCAATACACATCAAGTCATCACATAAACAGTTTGATGTTCGGAGATATGATCCACACATCCACATGATAATCCACTAATGGTGATTCTACATCCACTCATACATGTGGATATATATATATATAATGTACAATCTGGTAAACTCAGGAAAAGCTATGAACAAATACATTTTTATTTTTATGGGTAAATCAACTATTTCTATGGCCATTTTCAATAGCTACGTAACAAATTACCAGGCCGGGTACAGTACATAGAATATACAGATACACATCAAAAACCGTTGATGCCCCAGAAATAGCTGGTGACTGCAACCACTATCCACTCACAGACCTGGAAAAAAACCGGCGCGTTTCGGTACCTTGCGGGAGATGTCATTCATGTCCAGCCTGACAACTGATCAGTCAGCAAGGCTTCAATTGGATTTACCATCTGGTTATGACTAACAGTTCGCCATGGAAAATCACCATGCTATTAATAGGTAAACCCAGGTAAACCATCTATTTCTATGGGCCAGCTATACCATGGCGAACTGTTAGTCATAACCAGAGGGTAATGGGTTCGGTTTTTGCTAGGATTTCGTAAGATTCAATGAACATCATGGGAATTGAATGGGAAATAAACCAACATTTATCGGCATTTATGGGGATAAAGTGGAGACATATGGGATTAATAGTGGGGGATATGAATGGGATTAATGGTAGATTTTTGTGGCCATAGCGCCATAGCTAGGGTTTATGGGGATTTAACCAACATTGGCATTTCTACTTGATTTATAGCAGGTAAGTCAGTCGATTTATAACTTTGCTAATTGCTAATCCCCATGAGTGCTGACATTGCTCAAACCACTTGACACTGAACATGGCCAGTCGTTTTCGATGTCCGATGGTCCGTTTTCGATCTTCAAAAATTCTCCGATCTTCCCAGAATTTTCCATGTTTGATGTGTTTTCCCACCATTTTCCCATGGGTTTTCCCATCGATTTTCCCAACGTTTCTCCCATTCCGAGCTCGGTCTTTTGTTTTCGGTCCCCGAGGTGCCGGGCATGCCCTTGGGCTTCTCATCGCCCTCCAATGCCATGACCTTGCACCAAAAAATGAAACAACATATCATTAAGGTTACCATAAAATACTGCGTATATATATATATATTATATCATAAGAATATACTATTTATAAATATGTATACATCAAACATCATCAAATATGACATACTAGTTGAACGCTGATTCCCAAAGCCTACGAAAGAAAGTACAGCATAGATTAGCATAGTACATCATCGTATATCAGAGTATATCATAGATTAAGATAGATTATCATAGATTATTCTCAGAGATGATCATAGCACATCTTGGCCTAATCATAGTACAGCATAGTGAAGCCACCTAAGGCCTGGAAGAGCACTGCATTGTCCAAGGCTTGATTGGCGATTGCAGAAACTTCCTCTTCGGTCACGTCTGGCCAGGGCACTCAGATGCCGTCTTCTTTTCGGTAGATGTCGTCTTTAATTACGGATACAGAGATTTGGCTCGCCCGAAGTGCGAGCAGATCGTGGACTCCTGGGTCGTTCACGCAGCAAGCTGTCCATGCGCTGATGAACTTACTGAACTCGGAAATTTAGATATATCTGCAGTTATGGCCATGGCTATTAGTTATAACTGGTTGTTTCTATGGGATTTAATACATTCCATACATGAAGGTTTCCGTTTTAGTAGGGGTACCCCCAAATCATCCGTTTTTTCGTAGGATTTTCCATTATAAATCATCCATAAATGGGGTACCCCCCATTTATGGAAACCTCCAAATGAGGTTATAAATACTTATAACTGGTAAAGGGTCACTGATACATTGCATTTATAGGATTACCAGGACTCAGAACTCCAGGATTCCGCTTTGCATAGCTTCACCTGTGCTCGCCCTGGAAAATCTAGGGAAAATGATGAGAAACCTAACATGTTTGTAGAGTGTTTGTAGGCCTTTAATCGAGAAACTTATGACACACATAAGAATTGTATTTTGAATGGGGAACATAATAAAACCATGGGAATACAGTCGGTTTCGAATTCGTTGTGAATCATATGGCCTTGTCCGAGAATTTCGGGGAAACCAACAGAAACCATAATGGTTTCATCCTTTGCCGTATCAAAATTGCAATTAGAGGGTGTTATATCCAATTTTAAGTCACACCAATATGGCAGTGTGTCAAAACCTTGTACCCCTGGTGAACATCAAATAGCTGGTAAATGGATGTTAATCCCCCTAAAAATGGTATTAATAGGTATTGATCCATACCCATATTAATAACAATCCTAAATATAATGGATGATAACTTAACCATCAGCGTTTACGGGGCCCCCGAAAATCCTGGCTGAATGATGTGACTAAATTCACCTGATATGTGCTTTGGGATGATTTGTTTGTCCTACTATTAGACCATGAGTATCTCCACGGCAGGGATTATAGCCGTATGATGGTGATTTAACGTATCGGAAAACCAGGAAAAACTATAGGGAAACCATGGGAAAACCATAGGACAACGTTGGAACATTCGTACCCTGGATGTTCCGTTGTTTACTGTCTTTCTTTTGTTACATCGATGTTGCGAATATTCCAATCATCAAAAAAAAGTTCCACTGCCGGTCCATTGCCAGATCATTGCCAGATGTCGGAGAAGCTGGTCACCCCAAGATAAGTTGCTTGAAAACCCCTAATAGCTATTGGATAGGATTTCTGGTGGACGTATTTATGGTCGGAGGGCATTATAAACCAACTTATATCTGTGGGGCCCCACATTATATGAACGCAAAGGATGTAACTTAACCATAAACATCAAACATTGGGTCTAACTAGCAAAAAACGGTGATTTCACACAGGGCACTTATTTTTGGGGACAAAGATCCAGCAACAAATGCGTGTGAAACACTGGGTTTTTGTGGTGCTTAACCCCGGACCCGGTTTCACTGGCAGTTTTACTGGGTGCCTGGGACTCTGTCACAAGGCCTAGTGCTGTAAGCGAAGCTACTGATGTTCCAGTTCTTAGTTTTTCGATGTGAATTTGCTCAGGTTGTTTTGTCAAGAGGTTCACGGAGGGCACCAACTTAGCTATGGCAACATCATCAATCGCACAAGTTGCTTTATAGTTGTTTAAATCATCTAAACAATTCAGAGTCATCAACTTTTAGCAGTTGAAGATCTCATTGTAATAATCGGGCTGATTTGAATATATTTACCCTCTGGCAAACTAACATAATTATGGAAAATCATCATTTTTATTGGGTAAATCAACATAAATCAACTATCAATGGCTATTTTCAATAGCTTTTTGTAGCGACTTTGTCATCCATCTCTGGGAATCCCGGCTAAGCCCTTGGGGCAATGAGCATGAACTACCTGGAGCGATGGCTTCCGATGAAGAGTGTGTTTGTTTCTAGGATTTATAGGATTTCATGGGGTTGAATGGAATTTCCTGGGGTTGGAATTTCATGGAACTTCATGGAACTTCATGGGATTTCACAGGATTCGCGGAAGTTGAAGGCTAACCCCCCCAATGGCAAGCTGCCAACTTAAGAGGGGCTCAATAAGTTGAAAAGATGTGGTAATTTGAACATCAATGGTGACAAACACTCAGCAAAGATCGGGTTGGGATTATCTAACCATCAACATGCTATAGGGAAAATTGTTGTGCCCTGACATCAAATGCAGGGTCTTAGCTCAGGCACCGGGCCTAAGTTTCCTACTTTAGACGAGTCCTTCATCCAATCTAAACGATTTCATGACACTATCTACCCTCTGGTAATTTAATGTAGCTATTGAAAATGGCCATTTATAGTGGATTTTCCCATTAAAAATGGTTTCCATAGTTATGTTAGTTTACCAGAGGGTACTTGGATTTGAAACCCCACTAAATATGGTTTCATCAGAATTGTTCAGGCTACAATCCGTAATCCAATCACATCACCATCATCACTTTGGGAGTAGTCAATGGGGCCTCGGTCCTTCAACCAGGGAGTAGTCAGGTCAGTTTCAAGGGCTTGCATCCAATATTTTTTGGCAAAACAAACATGTAAAAAAAACATCTTGGAGTGAAACAAGGACATCTTTTCTTCAGTTTAGCTGAGATTGATATCGCTTGTATCGCTTGTATCGGTTCACTTTGAAGGGAAAATCGCTTCACAAAAACTGCCAACTGGACCAGTGATTTGACCGTTCTGAAAATGGCTGGCCATTCCTACGTAAGGAATGTGCATCCCAGTATGCCAGTAAGTGGTTTATCACATTTTATGACTCATCCAGTAGTTGATCAATTCTACACACAAAACACATAGTTGTGCTATTGACTATAATTGGGGCTATATTGTATGTTTGAAAAAAATACTACGAGCACTTACTACGAGATACTACCAGCACTTACTACCCACTGAGTAAGAATTCCTATGACTTAGCCATACCCCAAGGTATATCACTGGGTCACAGGCACCAACCGAAACGCTTTCAGCTTGGCCCCGGACCGCTTTGACGATGCTTCCGGCCTGGCGCCCAAACAATGGGGTACGTTTATAAGATCACTATACTGTATGTTTGCGATTTTCTATGTTTATAGTTTGAAAATAAATCATTAAACAGAATAAACAAAGTAAACACTATGTGATTAACATGGATTAAATCACATATCGAGAAAATCACCATCGGATTAAACAATTACAAGACAAATAATCGAGGCAGTATGTCTAAGCCATACAGAACATAGCTGGTTATCACATATATCCGTATGTTCTTATTTATCTGGCCTGGTTGTAATGTCTATTTCAGGACTCACCTGGGCCTTGAATAAGTTCAGCATCCTCAATCGTGATGTCGCAGTGATGTCGTCATGGAGAAAGACGAAAAGGAAAATGGGATTTACCCTCTGGTAATTTAACATAGCTATGGAAAATCACCATTTTTAATGGGAAAATCCACTATAAATGGCCATTTTCAATAGCTATGTTAAATTACCAGAGGGTAAACATCAAAACATGTGGATCTAGCTTTGAAGAAAAGTGATTTGAAAGGATCTGTTAGGCATCAACAAATAAACAAAAGGTATTGTAAGTCCAAATCCAATTTGATGCTGTTCATATCCCCAAGATGGCTGCTTTGCGTAAAACACAATATGTGCCATGAGTAATATCACATTATCAATGATAAGGTCCACATGTTCAGATCCAAATATCATAGCGTTAGGTAATGCATGTCCCAATATGTCCCTGTCCCCATTCTATTCCCCGTATACATATCCAAGTACTTCCAAGGGTGCAGAATTCCAATAAGAAGTTATATGTGCTTTTTTGCATGTATTACTAAAATATAGAACACATGATAGCACAACGTTTAACACATAGATATATGGCCCCCATGTGCCAACTTATGGTGCTTATTATAATGTTAGTTCGATGATGTTCCCATGAAATCCCATGAAAAACGAGCTAGGATTTTCCGGTCTGCCTTGCCGGCAACACGGCAATGAGTAAACAACATTAATAAACACAATAAGTACAGTATGGCTTAAATAATAAACATAACTATGACCATCTATATATATATATATGACTATTAAATAATCAAAATAGACTACATATTAAATTACCATTACCATGACATAGTAATAGTAATAATGTACAATAATGATAGCTATGACATAACAGTCGATATAACAGCCAGAGAGTAACCCCTCTACCAAGGCTTATCTCAGCGATCGCCTTCAAATCCTTCGCTTTCTTGATGGATCGTTGCTGCTCTAACCTTCGGGCAGAACTTGGAGAATTTCAGATTCTTTATGCTGCTTGGCGGTAAAAAAAACCTCTGAAAAATATGAGTTAGTCACTTGGGATTATTCTTCCCAATATATGGAAAAAAATGTTCCAAACCACCAAGCAGCTTATGTATATGTCGAAATGTGGGAAAGAGAGATTGGCATAAATATGACACAATATGACCACATTTCATATATTGTGTTTCCGGTCGAATTTTGTGAAAATGGCCGGAAGAAATTGGATGGCCTTGTTAGGTTCACCAACTTGGCGAATTATGGGGCCATTGGGCAGCCCACATTTCTGCGATGGACCAATTTGATCCAATTTGTGGGTGAGATAATATCCAGTATGTATATGGTGGTTTCCTAAAATAGGGGTACCCCCAAATCATCCATTTTAGTAAGATTTTCCATGAAATAAACCATCCAGCTATTGGGGTACCCCCTTTTTTGGGAATTCCCCATATTCTTGCAAGTCAACCAGTGTTTTCTTGCTGGATAAAGTGGACCCCACCCCGTAAAACACCCCAGGGAGGTACATTTTTTGGACAATGAATCAGGGATTCAAATTAGTAGAAAATCATCAAACTGAATTAAACCCATATTGGACATGATCATTGCTAATAATGATTTATCATAGTCTAAAAAGCCTGAACATGGTGATAACGATACCAAATGATACCAGCAATATTTGCCAAACCTGGCATAAGCCAAATTAGGGGCACTTTCCTCACCAATCGACTTTTCTGGTGAGATCGCTTGCGTTTTTTGACCGCCGAAAGCGTGGATAGCACCATTTCATGCCTAGTGTTAGGTGCCCCACCCAAAAAGACATGCATATGTGTGGATTAATAGTAATTCACTAACCTGAAACAAACTCATTTTGGGATAGTCACCGCTATTCCCGAACCATTCTTCACACCTACGTTGTAGTGAGGTAGTTATAATCGATTCAAACATATGAACTATGCCCATAATTTCCACTATACCGATACCTGTTATGATCCCCATTGTTGCTGGTTCAACCACCATTGTTCCTGGTCAAACCATATTCCCCTAGTCCCATGTTTATTGTGACCAACCAGTCACGAAGCCTGACCCTGATGGCAGATGGCTAAATTTCACACCATGAATCATGGGTGAAAAGGCGACACACCCTCTGGTAAACATACAAAAAGCTATTGAAAATGGTGATTTATAGTGGATTTACGATTAAAAATTGTGATTTTCCATAGCTATGTTAGTTTACCAGAGGGTATGTTTGCTTGTAACATCCATGTTTTCAATGAGTAACATCCACATGTTTCATAAAGACAACCCAAAGGTCACCCCATCAAGTCCTCTGAATGGGCTTTAAGTTAAGCCTCAATCTTCTTGGGGCTTAAGCTACCCTGTCCGGCTCTTCAAAAACTGCCATTGCAATGTCGTCGACCCAAGTGACATAGTTGTGGTGCCTCCAGCAACATCGATCTGCAACGGCACCCCAACTGCTTCGGCCTTGGTCCTGACTGTGGCAAGGATCTGTGCCATATCCAAACAAAATATCAGCGCACGGATCCCCAGGACGAGAACCTGTTTTGGGTGCGCAGACATGCTGGCCATTTGGAATGAGAAACCAAGTGTGGGACAAACTAGAAGCAACATGCCCAGCCACTAATCTGGAACCAGTGGCTTTCTCAATCATGTTGGATTGTCCCACATTCTGAAGAAATTGTTGGTATGCAGTCTCAGGAAGCTGCAGGTCACGGAAAACCCTAGCAAGCGAGTCGGCTGATCCATCAACTGTCGCAAGCATTGCCTTGACAACTCGGTAGAATGCAGACTTGACATCGAGAAATGCCAACCCCAGCGCCTTCTTGGTGGCCCTTGCATTTGACTGCCACATACGCACCATGAGGTTTTCAACGGCTCGATGCCCAACCCTCGCCATCCTACGTTTGATATATTGCTGAATATATTCTCAATATTCTCAATATATCCTAATGTTCGTATATTTTTGTTCTTAAATGTTTTTTTCACTGAGGAACATCATTTCCAATCTCAGATACCCTTTAGGAAAAGTTCTTGGTAGCCGGTAAGAAGATATTCCATGATATTCATATAGCAGAAGATGTAGCCAAATGATATCAACTGGCCATAAAATTGCTTGACTCAGTAATATGGATGGTTTTCCACATCATTTTCAGAGATACCCAAGATACCCAAGTCGTTTATCTCAAGATGTTCCATGGTGACTTGGGACATTTGGGATAAACTACTTAAGGGGTATATCCGTTGACAATAGAGACATGATATAATGGTATATATACATACATATATATGTTATATGTATATGTGTGTATATCTATCTATCTATCTAATCTAATCTAATCCAAATCTAAATCTAAATCTAAATCTAATCTATCTATCCATCTCAATCACTAAGTAACTACCATCCAAGTGACCAAGTTATCTTATGATTTTCTTCAGACATCGCCGGGATCTTGCCAGGCAACCAGAGGAAATGCGAGAAGACCGGCACAGCCTGGAGGACATGGTAAGGGACAGAAGCGTTACGGCAATGATAGGACTTATGAGGTGGATATAGGTGGAGATGTGGACAATAAAACCGAGGTTCATTAGTGGTTATGTGCCAAATATAGATAATATAGTCAAATATCACGTGATTGAAGGGGAAACAAAATGCGATATCATATAATTCATCACCAATGGGATTATATTAACCGGGGCCAAAAAGTGGGTGGGATTTTTCTCCAAGAGAACTAGCTTGGTTAACGGTTCACATCTTCGGTGAATTTTTCAGCAACACATCAAGCCGACTTAACCAGTCAATTTCATGGGAAAAGATGTGGTATATCACGACATCAATTCCGTTAAATTTATCAATATATCCTCCAGAAAACATTAACCAAGGAGGTTGAAAAAAGCACACCGTAAGCATATTTCTTGCACTAAAAAAAAATGAGACAAACCCATTTGATAGTTTTCTCTTGATATTGATAGTTTCTTCAATTGTTTTTTAATTAGCCATGTAATATCCCATTCAGTCTGGCTCAATAGTACTAATATATAATGATTTACTAATCTGAAAATAGTTGTTATCATACGGCCATTTGGGGATGATTACTCATATTTAAGCCATCAATAATTCCAGTGACGTCGCAGTGACGTCAGCAAACGATTTATCCAGATTCATAGCTGAACAGTAAACCATCGACCTCCCATTCTCCTTGCACAATACACCACGTTTCCAAAGCCCCACTTTTCAGTACTGGATCTCCTCTAAATCATCTAATAGGATTCTGAATGAAATAAACTTCAGTATCCGTTTCAGGATGTCCCCATTTATGGAAACCAAATCTTCCTCAACTCAGCAACTCCGCAACAGGGCAACTCGTCGCGCACCTTCTCTCTCCTCTTGTAGAGATTGGGCCATGGGCTCCATTTCAACCTCGACCATGGGCTCGTTTTTCTTTGAAGGCAATGGCCTGTTTGTTGTGTAGGGATGACCTATATATATACATATATATATAGATGTGATTTGGCTTTGTTTGGTTGTTCTAAATTGATCTAAGTTGCTAGTGACGAACTCCATTCTATATCCAATTCCAAGCCTGCAAAGTGATGCCATTCTATGTGAAAACATGGGATACCCTCGGGTAATCTAATATAGCTATGGAAATGCTATGGAAACCGGTTCATGTGTAGATGATTTACCCATCAAAAATCAACGAGCTTTTCCATAATTATGTTACATGTTAGATTTCCAGAAAGCAATCCGTTAGTAAAGTTGATGAACATAACTAGGTGAAAACGTGGGTTAATGATAGATTTATTATCTTAATGGGGCTTCTAATCCAACAAACATAACTCAGGGGCATCATCTGGTACTTCTAACTATACTTAGATGGTAATGAACCAATTTGGCTAACCCATCAACTTTCATTCACCCAGTAAAAGGTTTATGTGTAACTAGCCTATTGTCCGGTCACGCCGCGGAGTTGACGTACTGCTTCACGCTGTAGGCGGAGGGGCGATGACTTGACATCTGAGGACGTGCTGGCTGCTCTGGCATTCCAAAACAAGATCTGGCATTTCATCAAAGAAATCCCAAAATTGTCATGACCACTCCCACCAGGTCGTCTCTGTCAGCTCTTGCCAGTGATCCTCCGATGGGCATCGATTTTGTTAACCGCAGACCATAGATGAGCCATAGTCTAAATCGAGAAAAACACCTTCCCCGTTCACAGAAAAAAACGAAGAAATCATGGTCTCGTAGGGGGATGAAACCAAATGTTTGAAACCAAATGTTTGGGACCACTTTCTGTGTTTATATTGGGGGGACCCTGCAATATCTCCACTGATGGATTGCACATGGGATGTGACAAATTTCCCCTTGGAATGATATCTGGAAAGGCCATATTCTTTCTCCACCAGATCGAGGGTTGACAGTAAGGACATATCAATTTCGAACTCCATAAAACAGTTTTAGTATGGTTACCAAATAATTTGCTTGTAATAATCTTATAATTGGTTTTAACTATGTGAACCAATTATATTATATATATATGTCATAGCATATGGTTATTAACCTGAATTCCAGCCCCGTTCCTACGCAATACCATATCAAGCATCATCAACTGAATGTAGTGAAGGCAAAACCATAAATCATCCCCCATTGGATCAATCGCCCCTTTACCGGCAACTTTCATGCGGAACATGGTGCAAAACACCGGATGTTTGCCATCGGACGTATCGGCGATATCCTCAAATTCCTACCTGAAGAAGTCATAAGAATGTCAATGCACCTGATTGGTTGTCATCTTACAAACATAAGTATCTGATAAAAGGAGAAGCGTATATGAGTATATTGATAAATAAGCTATCAGAATGCACCTGCTAAATATACTTATTGGTACTTATCTATAGTAATCTTAATCATAAACATAAGTAAACCAGGGAGTATCTGATAAAATGCTTTCATAGATCCTATAGACACTCCCATTGGACAATGGAGTTGGCTGAAAACTGGCTTATCTGGTAATATCCCTCCATGATATCCTCATTGAAATCTAACTTACTGACTGCAACCGACTGCTGGTTAAGAGCTATTTACTAGTTAGTTAATTACCCACCGACACACGATGACCACCTAACCAACCATCGAACCATGGCCCATCTAAGTCACCAGTCACCAGTGGCGAAAAACACGGAAAACACAACTTTATCCCCAAAATGTTGGTGGCTAAGCACCTATATAGATGATGTTGAAATCCGAATTAACTGACTAAAATCACTCATATCCCCACTTGTTGAGAGCTAAAACACCTATAGATGATGGCGAAATCCCCATTAAAGGACTATAATTAGTATGTACTCCTCACCTAAGTCCCACCAATTTCCATCACTGAGTTCCCCTTGCTCGCCATTGAGACGTTGCATAGGGCAAGCTGTGCACTCCGCCTGGTGAATGGGATGCCGGGATGATTGTAATGGATTGGATCATGAAACCCCATTCCCTGCAGTACAAATGGAGAAATAATCATGGGATATGATAGGATGTACTGGGATAATAACCAATGGATGTATAGGGAATCATGGAATTCATGCAAGTTTGGATGGAGAACTACAAGGTGGGCCCCGCGAAATGTTCGTTGCTTTAGCTTCACGCCATTGTAGCCTTGGAACAATCGATCCCCTCAAAGGTGGATGGATTTTCCCGGGGGGAAAACACACATCACCGAAAAAACCCAGGGAGTTCGTAAGTAGGTTAAAACCCTAGTGTTAATGAACGAACCCTACTTAGTCCCTTGATAATCAAGATTATAGACAATTTACTAAGTGGGATGGACCTCTGGGAATGGATGTTTAATTGAACCAAAACGGGTACAATCCAAGATGAAGGGGAATTTCGATTCCTAGATCGTAATCTGTCAACAAATAACAAATGCCTAATGGATGGATATAATCCGGGCAAATCATCCCCCCCCAATCGATTGATGACGATCCAGACACTCTACTCCTCCATGGACAGTTAGTGGCTACCCTGCAGTCTCCGTGAAGCTGCGCAACGCAGAGCCGTGGCAGTTCCAGACGGCTATCACCGCTACCTCAATTGACTGATGTTAAAAGTGATCCAGGAATCCAGGAGCCAGGAGTTTCGTCAATCTGGCAGGGACCAGCATCGTGATGAAGCAGGGAGGAAGAGATTTTCCTGTCGCTGTCTGCTTTTTCTCTATTCTGTCGCAAGATATCACTTACAAGAGTATGTGCAAATCATTGCCAACCTTAGATACCCTATAAAAAATGTTAGCTGGTGAATATACATGTATATGTATATATATATATGGGGTATATGTGTATATATATATATCCAAATTTATAGCAAGAGATTAAAGGATCAGCAACTACCCATCCAGTCGGTTGAACTATCATCTTCAGCAATTCCAGGGTGAGGGCGAGATTGCCATCTCATGAGTCTTGTCATAATCCCTAAACCAAGAATACTACAATCAATCGCCCATATGTGTGTGTATATATATATATATATCTATACATCGTCAAACGCCTAAATATTTTGATATACGATTGTTTCCAGATGTCTATATATTTATAAATATATACTATATACTGAATGAACTATACTATTTCAAATACCCAGATTAAGGAAAACAATGGGATACAGTAGTTGCTCCAAACCAAACCATCAGCAACCAGTGGCCTCGCAGTGAGGTCTTGATAACTTAGCCCAAACCCCAAAAGGGATAGAACAATTGCACACCTGGAAAATAGGTAGAATTTTCATCATCGGACTACCATCCTGGAAACACTTCTCTGTTTGGTGGTTGCTATGTGTGTATATATATATGAGTTATAGCCAATGAACACGGGTCACTTCCCATCTGAGAAGAGTTCAAAATTCGCAACGTTTTTTTTAATGGCAGTTGATGGGGGATGACAATCCCTTCCCAATATAATGGGTATCCCTGGAAAAACAGCAACCAACTTAAATCCAATGTGTATCTAATTATGGTTTGATATATATATATAATACATACACATGATGTATAATATGATCAGTACATTCTTAATCATTCTTACTAATTATATATCACTTATGTGTTTTTTTGCATATCAGAGATAATGTGTTTCTTAATTTTGCATGTTTCCATCTCTTTCTGCTATTCTTGTTTTGGGATGCTCGCGCAAATTGGCCAATCCTTTTCGCCTGGTCTTTTACGCAAAGAACACATATTCCCTATAGATTCACCTCATTTTCTGATGGACTTCCGAGAAGATAACACATCACCTTGTGCACAAAGCCAGGTGCACCTTAAGCTCTTTGTCGCGTTGGCGTGTTGCCAAATCTTTAGGAACAACTGTGAAACCAGTCACCAGTCGCTTGACGCAATCGGATAGAAAAGAACATATCTATATAGTCAATAGATATTGGTATTTTTTTAAGCACCAACTTTAGATGGATTTAACCAACAATCCCTGGATACCTATTAACAATTGTATATGATGTATGATGGTCTCTATCATTTTGTCCATAAACAAATGGTGTTCTATATAATATATCGATATATAATCTAGTATCAAGTATCAACTAATAGTGTCATTGATATATAATTATCTAATATTATCAACAATCCTCCATAATGGTATCATCTACTATATTATATAGTGGTCTATCATTGTGTCATTCAACTTTTCTTCCAGGACTGGTCTCTGTTTTTTCGCACCTTCAGAACATCGCCCACCTTGACCCTTTCTTCGGTTCCCTCGAAACCTCGGAGGTACCGTTTGAAGCAACAAACATGGCCATTTTCTAACCATCAAATGGGACATGATATATAAGAACATCAATGATATATACATGATATAATGATATATACATCAATGATATAAACGCTGATGGTTAAGTTATCATCCATTATTTAGGATTGTTATTAATATGGGTATGGATCAATACCTATATAGATACCATTTTTAGGGGGATGAACATCCATAAATCCCAGCTAAATTTTGATGTGAACAGAAGGGGTACTATTGGTTTTGACACACTGCCATATATACATGATATAAGCCATCAAAGATGATTCAAAATGGAAAGCAACAAACTCAGTTAAGATTATATAAGGTCATGTTTGTCAATCATTAGCTGCTTGGTGGTTTTAAGCATCTTGAAACATATGAGTTCGTCAATGGGAAGGATGACATCCCATGTATCATGAACAATAACAAATGTTTGAAACCACCAACCACTTAGTGACTGTTGATAATCAATAGTGATTGGAACCAACCACAATTCAACCAATGGTGATTAGAATGCCCATGAAATGCGGAAAAGGTGGGAGCTTTGGTATTTCTGATTCACCACGATCAAATCTATCAACATGGATACCCCTCCCCCTATTGGTAAACTATGCTTCATTATCCTCTGGTAATTTAACAGTTCGCTATTGAAAATGACCATTTATAGTGAATTTTCCCATTGAAAATGGTGATTTTCCATAGTTATGTTAGTTTACCAGAGGGTAACCTGGATTGAGCAAACTTCAGAGATCATCCCAGTTCCAAGTTAAACATTGCCACATGAGCAGTTCGTACAACCAAATGACAATGAATCTTGTGACTCAATCCACACATGTGTTACTTCTATTCCGCATTTTGGAAGTTGAGCCACCTTTTTTATCATAAATCTGGCTGAATTTCATCATTCTAGAATGATCCTATGTCTGAAAGTTACAGACTTTCGTGATTCATCATGATTCGTGGCTCAATTTGAGGCAGGTTCTCCCTACTAACCATCAAGTCCAGGTTTGAGTTTACGGACTTTGGACCAGCAAAGGGGTCAACACTTGGATGCGCATATGCTCATCCCCATTAGCAATTAGTAAATGGCTTACAACCAAAGTATATATATATACATATAGATATGCCACTTAACAGAACTTAGCATTATAACTGGATTATACATTCTTAATCACCTGCTAATCCCTTCCAGCGCCTTTCCTCACCAAAAAAGAATTACCCCCACATGTTTCACCATGTTTTAGCTACTATAAATATCTAACTATTCAATTATTCATGTTGAAGCCCCTAACACTTTTTTAGGTGTTCGATTTTTTAAAGTTATGACCTGAAATACCAGTTATAAGTACTAACAAAACCCCATTTTTAGAATGTATAATCCCATAGAAATAACCAGTGATAAGTGATAACTAATCTGGTTGGTGGTTTTAACCATCTTGAACGTCAATGGGAAGGATGACATCCCATATATTATGGAAAATAAAATTCATGTTTGACACCACCAACCAGATATAATATTGATAGTAATTGATAATATTGATATATTTTCCATAATCATGTAATATGCCATATAACTTATAAATGGCCATAATTGTGGGATAACTCCCATCCCATCCCATCCCTTTCCACCCGACGGATCGTACAGGAGACTGGTGGGCATCCATCCAATCAAACCGCTGTTCAACATCTCGACTTTCGAGCCTGGCGAAAGACTCGACTGACTCGACTCTTTCGAGCCAAGGTTTTAATGTACACATTTACCTACTATGTAAGATATCATCTTCTTCTTCTTGCGTGCCATAGGTATGGTTTGTGAAAAACGGATGTGAAACTAACTTAGAAAGGCAGGTGCCATACCCGTAGGCTCCCCGCAGCATCGTTGCCCCTCAGTACAGGAACTCCTTGAAGTAGAACTATAGATTAGTTCGACTTAGTTACGATGTCCAGGATACAGCCTGGTAGGAAAATGTTACTAGATTTCTTTGTTGATAGCTGCTTGCAGTATTTGAGCAAGTTGTGCGTTGGAATTGTTGAAATCACTTTGGTCATTACGAATTTTACGCCATATCATAGTCAAGGTGTTTTGCGTCCATTGTTTCCTGGGTCTGCCGACCCGTCGGAACAATACCTCAACAGGTGCGGCGGTATCTTTTTTGAAACTGACCATTCTCATAGGGCTGTCATTGTCTTGTCTCAAAACTTTCGCTGCAAGTGCGATGCGACGATGGGCCAAAATGTCCTGAATTGGTTCAATTTTGGTTCCATGATGGTTCGCTGCAATGTGCAAGTTTGCTCTTCTGAAAACCTCCTCATTTGTGTTTGCACGATTGATATAGGTCGTAGTCATGCCTAGGATCTTTCGCAAACCTTTCAACTGAAAAGATTCTAATCGTGAAAGGAGAGCCACTGGAATCTCAATTGTTTCCAAGGCATAGAGAAGTTTTGATTGAATGACTGCATTATAAATTAGAATTTTGTTTCTGGTACTGCATTGTGCTTCTTTCCAAAAAATATCCAAACTCTTCCAAGTCGCCATAGCTGATGCAATTCTGTTGGACACTTCTGACGCAATGTTAACATGTTTGGTCAAAATTCCGCCCAAGTAAACGGCTTCTTCCACGTGCTTCATGCGAGATCCATCTTTAAAACGAATACAGTTGTGACCGTTCATTGCCAA
>CAMXCT020001376.1:27500-35006 GCA_947184155.2 Cladocopium goreaui | reverse complement strand
ATCTGTTCATATCCATATCCTTTCATTGTCCCTGCATGCCATGTCCAAATCCTCACAGATAGAATATTCGGAATGCATGACCTTGGCCACCATGGTGGTCACAATTTATATGTGTGAATATTGAAAAAAACACATATACACTCATACAAAAGCATTTTCTTTCGTGTTCACATTCCTTTCATGCCTTTCATTCTCCTGTCAGTTTCCTGTCAGTTTCCTTTCACTTCCTTCCATGTTCCTTCTATTTCCGTCAATCATATCTTTGTTTTACATTCACCTTATTTAATTTCCCTCATTTACTTTTGTTCTTTCATGTCCTTCTGATGTTCCTCTGGTTTCCCTTTCGGTTCGTCTCATTTTCCTTCTCATCTTCCTTTCATGTCCCTTTCATTTTACTCTCTTGTCACTTCAGTTTCCTTCCCTTTTTCCTTCAAGTCATTCCATTTTTCTTGTATGTCCTGTCATTTTTCAAAATCATATCGAATGTCCATGCATATTCGTTTCAAATTATGTTCATGGTCCTTGGTTCTTTTCATGATCTTCCTTGCTCGTTTATGCATCGGGGTGCCAATTCATAATGTGATAATGTGCAGCAGTTTTAAAGCGGTCTAGCTTTTGTGCATAGGGCCTCATGCTTTAAAATGCACAAAAACAATGAGAACTGGTTCTGCCATAAAATGTTGTTCCAGCAAATTCACGCCGAATTGGCATCCAAGTTCATCTAAATTCGAAGACCTTCAGAAATGCCTCTTTAAAAAGGGGTCAGGAAATTCTGTGTAGATAGAGGTATTTTAGAGTGAAGGTGCTCAAATATTTAATGGTTTTCTTCTGTTTATAGCATTCTGTAGCAACAAAATACGGTGGCATTCTTTCGTAGCAATTCCTTAAAATTCCTTTAAATTCCTTAAAAATCCAAAAAACTCATGAAAATTCCTTAAAAATCATTTAACATCATTAAAACCCGTAAAACTCTTTCAAATTCCGTCAGATTCCTTTAAGACTCTTTAAAATTCCTTAAACTTCCTTGAAATTCCTCTAAGATTCTTGAAAATTCCTTAAACTTCATTGAAATTCCTTTAAGATTCCTGAAAATTCCTTTAAGATTCCTTAAAATTCATTTAAATTCCAAAAAATCCTTAAAATTCCTTAACATCCTTTAGAATCATTCGAAATCCTTGAAAATCTTTCAAATTCCTTCAAATTCCGTCAAATTCCTTTAAAATTCCTTCAACTTCCTCCAAGATTCCTTCAAAGTCCTTAAAACTCCCTAAATTCCTTGAATTTCCTTATAATTCCTTTCAAATTCCTTTAAATTTCCCCAACATTCCTTAAAATTCCTTAGGATTCCTTCAAATTCCTTCAAATTCGCAGATCTAAAATGACATGCCCAATAAAATTGATATAAAGAGATCCTCGAAAAGCACTGGTTCCATTCTGCAATAAAATGCTCCAAACACTCAATTTGTTTAAAATTAGAATGGAATTTTAACATGTTAAAAATCATCAGGATTTCCCTGGCCAATAAAATGCTCAGACCAACCCCTTAACAATCTTAACAATAAAATGACTAACCTGACTCCAATTTTGAAATTCCAATACATTACGGATCTCGCTTAGACTATGCACAAGTCATCCATTTCTAGTGTGGAAATTGCCACGGGGATGTTTATGTGTTTTTTCAATTCTTTATTTCTTCCGATGTTCTGCTATCTTCCTTTCATTTTACGTTACTTTATTTGTGTTTATTTCATGTCCTTCCACTTTCCTTTCATGCGCGTTACTTCCATGTCCTTCCATTATCTGTTCATATCCATATCCTTTCATTGTCCCTGCATGCCATGTCCAAATCCTCACAGATAGAATATTCGGAATGCATGACCTTGGCCACCATGGTGGTCACAATTTATATGTGTGAATCTTAAAAAAAACACATATACACTCATACAAAAGCATTTTCTTTCGTGTTCACATTCCTTTCATGCCTTTCATTCTCCTGTCAGTTTCCTGCCAGTTTCCTTTCGCTTCCTTCCATGTTCCTTCTATTTCCGTCAATCATATCTTTGTTTTACGTTCACCTTATTTAATTTCCCTCCTTTCCTTTTGTTCTTTCATGTCCTTCTGATGTTCCTCTGGTTTCCCTTTCCGTTCGTCTCATTTTCCTTCTCATCTTCCTTTCATGTCCCTTTCATTTTACTCTCTTGTCACTTCAGTTTCCTTCCCTTTTTCCTTCAAGTCATTCCATTTTTCTTGTACGTCCTGTCATTTTTCAAAATCATATCGAATTTCCGTGCATATTCGTTTCAAATTATGTTCATGGTCCTTGGTTCTTTTCGTGATCTTCCTTGCTCGTTTATGCATTGGGGTGCCAATTCATAATGTGATAATGCGCAGCAGTTTTTAAGCGGTCTAGCTTTTGTGCATAGGGCCTCATGCTTTAAAATGCACAAAAACAATGAGAACTGGTTCTGTTCTGCCATAGAAATTGTTGGTAATCCGAAGGCAATTACACCCTCCGAATTGGGCATCCATTTCACATACATATCTGTGTGGCGAAACCTTCAGAATGTGTCGTCCTTTAAAAGTCGGTCAGGGAACTACACTGTTAGATAAGGTATTTTAGAGTAGGTGCTCAAATATTTAATGGTTTCTTCATGTTTATGCATTCTATACAGAGTCAAATACGAGGTGGCATTCTTTGTAGCAATTCCTTAAAAAGTTCTTTAAATTTCTTATTCCAAAAAAACTCATGCAAAATTCCTTACCAATCTCAATTAACACAAACTAGCATTAAAAAAAAAAACCCGTAAACTCTTTCAAATTCCCCGTCAGATGTTCCTTGTAACACTCTTAAAATTACCTGAACTCTATCTCCGTAGAAATTCCTGCTCACAGGTTCTTCGAATAATCCTTAACGTCCTCTTGAAATGCCCTTTGATTCCTCTTGAAAATTCCTTTAAGATTCCTTAAAATTCATTTAAATTCCAAAAAATCCTTAAAATTCCTTAACATCCTTTAGAATCATTCGAAATCCTTGAAAATCTTTCAAATTCCTTCAAATTCCGTCAAATTCCTTTAAAATTCCTTCAACTTCCTCCAAGATTCCTTCAAAGTCCTTAAAACTCCCTAAATTCCTTGAATTTCCTTATAATTCCTTTCAAATTCCTTTAAATTTCCCCAACATTCCTTAAAATTCCTTAGGATTCCTTCAAATTCCTTCAAATTCGCAGATCTAAAATGACATGCCCAATAAAATTGATATAAAGAGATCCTCGAAAAGCACTGGTTCCATTCTGCAATAAAATGCTCCAAACACTCAATTTGTTTAAAATTAGAATGGAATTTTAACATGTTAAAAATCATCAGGATTTCCCTGGCCAATAAAATGCTCAGACCAACCCCTTAACAATCTTAACAATAAAATGACTAACCTGACTCCAATTTTGAAATTCCAATACATTACGGATCTCGCTTAGACTATGCACAAGTCATCCATTTCTAGTGTGGAAATTGCCACGGGGATGTTTATGTGTTTTTTCAATTCTTTATTTCTTCCGATGTTCTGCTATCTTCCTTTCATTTTACGTTACTTTATTTGTGTTTATTTCATGTCCTTCCACTTTCCTTTCATGCGCGTTACTTCCATGTCCTTCCATTATCTGTTCATATCCATATCCTTTCATTGTCCCTGCATGCCATGTCCAAATCCTCACAGATAGAATATTCGGAATGCATGACCTTGGCCACCATGGTGGTCACAATTTATATGTGTGAATCTTAAAAAAAACACATATACACTCATACAAAAGCATTTTCTTTCGTGTTCACATTCCTTTCATGCCTTTCATTCTCCTGTCAGTTTCCTGCCAGTTTCCTTTCGCTTCCTTCCATGTTCCTTCTATTTCCGTCAATCATATCTTTGTTTTACGTTCACCTTATTTAATTTCCCTCCTTTCCTTTTGTTCTTTCATGTCCTTCTGATGTTCCTCTGGTTTCCCTTTCCGTTCGTCTCATTTTCCTTCTCATCTTCCTTTCATGTCCCTTTCATTTTACTCTCTTGTCACTTCAGTTTCCTTCCCTTTTTCCTTCAAGTCATTCCATTTTTCTTGTACGTCCTGTCATTTTTCAAAATCATATCGAATTTCCGTGCATATTCGTTTCAAATTATGTTCATGGTCCTTGGTTCTTTTCGTGATCTTCCTTGCTCGTTTATGCATTGGGGTGCCAATTCATAATGTGATAATGCGCAGCAGTTTTTAAGCGGTCTAGCTTTTGTGCATAGGGCCTCATGCTTTAAAATGCACAAAAACAATGAGAACTGGTTCTGCCATAAAATGTTGTTCCAGCAAATTCACGCCGAATTGGCATCCAAGTTCATCCAAATTCGAAGACCTTCAGAAATGCCTCTTTAAAAAGGGGTCAGGAAATTCTTTTTAGATAGAGGTATTTTAGAGTGAAGGTGCTCAAACATTTAATGGCTTTCTTCTGTTTATAGCATTCTGTAGCAACAAAATACGGTGGCATTCTTTCGTAGCAATTCCTTAAAATTCCTTAAAATTCTTGAAAATTCCTTAAAATTCCAAAAAACTCATGAAAATTCCTTAAAAATTATTTAACATCATTAAAACCCGTAAAAATCTTTCAAATTCCGTCAGATTCCTTTAAGATTCTTTAAAATTCCTTAAACTTCCTTGAAATTCCCCTAAGATTCCTGAAAATTCCTTAAACTTCCTTGAAATTCCTTTAAGATTCCTTAAAATTCCTTTAAGATTCCTTAAAATTCCTAAAAAATTCCAAAAAAATCCTTAAAATCATTCAAAAATCCTTAAAATCATTTGAAATCCTTGAAAATCTTTCAAATTCCTTCAAATTCCTTTAAAATTCCTTCAACTTCCTCTAAGATTCCTTCAAAGTCCTTAAAACTCCCTAAATTCCTTGAATTTCCTTGTAATTCCTTTCAAATTCCTTTAAATTTCCCCAACATTCCTTTAAGATATGGTTGACGGAAACGTTTCGATTTTGTTCTAAACTGACAGGACATAAAAATCAAAGGCACATGAAATGAGCATGAAAGGAAGTGAAAGGTACATGAAAGGAGCATAGATACAAGGAAATGGAAAAACATTTGGAACCATAGGCTGGGAACATGAAAGGAAAACAGAAGGACAATGAAAGGAACTGAAAGCAATCATCCTTTTGCTGATGTTACAGTTGCTACGTTGTCAACCTCACTTTACATAGGTATGGTGCAATATTCATGACATATTTGTACCCTCAGTGGAAGCACTTTACATAGGCATTGTGGCTATCTATGGCTATCTATACCCACTTTTTTGAAGCATTTTACATAGGTACGGCTTGTTGTTTTACCGGGTCCGTGGAATATTCTATCTGTCTATAGCTATCTTAAGTTAAGCAAAATTTATTTTTATTTTTTAAAGGTTTGAACTAAACCTATTTTTCCAACTTTTTTTTTGGGTGTGATTTAGTAATATTCACCTGGTAAAATGCAAGTTTTTGGATGATTTTTACCGGTATCTTTTGAATATTCTATCTGTGAAAGCATTCTATCTGCTAGAAATGCGTTTAGTTCAAGCAAAAAAAATTATTTTTTTGAACTAAAATATTCTATCTGGTAGAAATTGACTATAATACATCACAATCTTGGCAAGGTCTCACTTGCTTATCTTTTGGGGGTTGCTAATGTAGTCATTGGTACATGCTTGAAGCCAGCAACCCAATATCATGATAATAACAACAACAACAAGTGAGCAATTCATTGATCCGTAATAGTTATAACCCTTATCCCCCTATAATGATTGGTTAATAAGTATTATGGATTCTGAACCAAAAAGAACAAGTCGGCACTGCCGAGTGTACCCTGATGAAAAGAACCATGGCTTAAATCTATGGATGCTCATTCCCCGAGAATCGGTTGGTATTATGGTTTATAAACGATCTTGACTCATCCCCATACTATCCATGGCTGAATGGTTAGTCACTGGTGTATGTCCTGCCAATGGTGTTCGGAGTTTAAAGTGAGTTACCGAGCAGTTATAGTTGTGACCCGCAAAAAGATAGGGAAACAACATGTGCACCTGTTTTAGCAGAAATCCTTATTGATCTTTTTTGGGGATGGTATATTTATATTGATTCCAAGTTTCGCCAAGATGGCAGCATCCATGCGCGGCTGTCGGCAGGATGTTGTTACAGAACATGATCTTTCAACAGCCATCATCAGACTCACATCAGAAACATCTTTTTCCACGACTTGGACTGGTGTGGAAAACAAGTAAGATATTCTTATAGAAATGTTTAGCTGGAGATATTTTTTATAGAAATGTTTCTGGTGTCAAACATCTATTTAAAAAATACAGCCTTAGCTTAGCCAAGTCTTCGGCACCGGTCAGTTCATCCAGGTCAAAATCCCAGGTGAAATCATCGACTCACCAACGCTTGCAAACCATCTATGGCTGAATTATAACCAGTCACTATCCTGAAAATAGCTGAACAAGTTCAGCCGTTTAGGAATGATTCATATATAAATCATCATTCCAACGACGTCACAGAGTACGGTGAAACCATTGTCTTTCTCAGTAATTGTGGGAACTTCTTGTAAGAATTCCCTTCATCCTTTTCTGAGGTAATCTTAAATCATCATGAATCCATACATGTGCCACCGAATCATAGACACCCAGATTTTGCCCAAGGCCTTTTTTGCGTGCTTCAATCATACTGCGACGCAAGACCTGTCAATGAAAGCTGACGGGGAGCTGAGGAGGGCTCACGGGTGTGTCTGAAAATGGAATACCTTATATGGTAATCAAGCATGGTACAGTAATGGATTTTCCCACATAGAAGTCTTTCCAACTAAAACTAGGGGATTTCCCATTCCGCCGTTTGATTACCACAGGGTAACCAGTGGATCTGCGGGTATGCAGTGTGGTATTGTCAAATGGTGTCAATCAGCTCTGTAAGATACAAGAAAACAATCAACACCCCATATGACCAGTGCTAAATTCACCTTCTCTCCTCCGAAACCACCTGGGGGATGACATGGTTTCCAATGTTTGTAAAGCAATAATCAACATTAATATAATAACCAAACCATTTATGATAAATTTTGGGATGGTTTACCATTGCTTTAGTAACATTATGTTGGCTTGGTTCCAAGCCCGAACCAGTTCGCACCCCGACCTCCCACCATCAACCACCAGGAGGTGAAACCCATCCACCCCTAGCATTATCAAACCACCATTTTTGTTGGAGACTACCATTCCAGGGTACCCAAATGATAGTGAACAAACACTGTTTGAATCTCCAACCCATCAGGTAAGTAGGGCAAGTGAACTATACTTTTCGTGGGCTCATGACGTTATGACCCATCAAGTAGGATCGAAGTCGGATATGAATTCTGTGAACATCCCAGCCCTAATGTGGCCCTCTGCAGTTCTATGGGTTGGCTGATAAACCCCAATTGCTCTAGTTATGTCCCCCTTAAACCAGCTC
>CAMXCT020001376.1:0-22500 GCA_947184155.2 Cladocopium goreaui | reverse complement strand
CCACGACCCGGCCCGGACCTGGATCTGCCAGAACCTGCGATGCGAAAACCCGAATCAGCCGTCAAAGACCCGGCTGATTAAACGGATTTCCCCCGTGAACCTCAGTAGATTTCAACGATGTCCCACTACAAAAAAAGTTAATATGGTATATATATATATAATGTATATATATATATAATTATTTATGTATTTATGTATATATATATATTATATTTATTATGTGACCTCCCATCCAGCTTGTTTGATTACCAGAGGGTATCCTCTCTGTTTCACTCCAGGCCTGCACTTCATTTTGATGCCGGATGCCGGTGCCATTGAGCACATTGAACTGGACGCCCCGGGGATAATTCATCTTCCTTGGACCGTTCCATGACTCCGAAAAATCCGCGATGGAGAATCGGATCATCATTATCGGATCATCATTATTTGTATTATAGTTATTATATCATATTTGTATTATAGTTATTATAATAACTATTGGAATGATGATCCGTTGGGCCATAATATATCTCAACTGGCCCAACTGATGCACTGTCAAACCAATCAGATTGTCAAAGCCAGATTAGCTCACCATGGTGCTGGAATATATATATATATATATATTTACCATATATTTACCCCATTTTTATGGCCCAGTTTTGTAGGTTTTTATATTCCAGCACCATGGTTACCATGCTTTGCATATGGGAAAGCGCCAAGTTTTTGGTCACCCCCAGCCTTTGGGATTCTCCCCATGTCAAAAACCATCCCGCGAACCCACCATTTGCCGGTCAACTGGCAGTCAAAATGGACTGATTGCTGGGATGAATCCCAAATTTCCCAAAGCATCCCAAAAAACTTTTCCCACTAAGCCACCCAATCAGATTATATCAGATTTCCAATTAAGGTATCCTTATGATGTTTTGAATAAGATCGGGGATGGTTTTAACCGATGACTTTTTGAGCAAAAAAACATCAGCTGTGATCCAACAATCCAAGCGATCCAAGCGTCTCGTTCAAAAAGATTTTGGTGGCGCCCTTGGTGATCTCAGTGGTGACCTCAGTGCTGGTGATTTTTATGGTCGCGACTTGTCGACAAGTTGAAGATATGTTAAAGTTCGAATCTGCGTCGCCAGAAAGATAAAGTACTTAAATAGGATGTGAAATAGAGGTCATTCATTCAGAAGATCCATAGATCACAGCTTCACGTTTTCGTATGCAAAACATATTCAAACATGTACAGTACCCAGCGAACTCAAAAAGTATATGCCACATTTGCAGGAAACCAATCTCAAATGGCTCTACTTTGGATGCTACCGCATCCAGTGTGGTGCACATGCAGCCACGAAATGCTTCACATCTGCAAAACGACCCGGATTTTTCGTCTCTGGCAAGCTACCATCATTTACCTACCAGAAATACTGTGGATGGAAGAAATCCTGCACCAGTTGATAGGTGGTTTATCCCACTATTTATAAGGTTTCAACCATCCAAGGTGGTGCAGGATTTCATCCACCCAGCGTATGTTTAGAACTGGGGATTTCCAGCCATACCGGGTAGATGATTTCCCGCCACCTTTCCAGCCAAGTTCTCCACGTATTGAAGGCGGAAAGCCCCCGTCTCCGCATCGTATCGCATGGTGGATGGAGAGCCAGCAATGAATTGCGCCTGGCAAGGCAGCAATCATTGAGAATGTCTCCATCTTCAGCTTTATCTGACAATTTTTAGAAAACCCATCCAATCATCCAATCGAATCCAATCCTGACTTGGTATGATGTATGATATACATATATATATATATACACAGATAGATATATATATATATTAGATATAGATATAGATAGATTTAGATATAGATATACCAGGTTACCATGACTACATATGACTACTATGTCTCTGTCTATCCCAGTTGCTTCATTATGACTGGTTATGGAGATCCCAGCAAGCCCAGGGGTGTTCAGGTCATATCTTTTCGGCATCCAGAAACGCTCGATACGTAAACTAAGATGTCGATACAGAAAATGGATATGGATGAACATCTTACCCATATGAATTGTGTATTTATAGATATTCATCGTGTATTTACCATGGATTTACCTATTCAACTTTGGTGATTCTCCAGTTCGCAATGTAAACGTTTACCAGAGGCTACACTTCTGATGGCGTTTCTGTGAAACACAGTGGCTTGATCCCGATGAAATCGCCAGCCAGGGGCTGCCCTCTGGTAATTTGTTACGTAGCTATTGAAAATGGCCATAGAAATAGTGGATTTTCCCATTGAAAATGGTGATTTTTCATAGCTATGTTAAATTACCAGAGGGTACTTCAACAAAATGGTGAATACTTCAAAAAACATGGATAAATGAAAAAACATTGTTCTAGGTCAACGAATGGTTCAATACTTCAAAAAAACAATTAAACGGATTGGACTAGATCAACAAGTGGGATTTAAGAAAAAAAAATCATCTGGTTGGTGGTTGAGCCCTACACCTCTGAAAAATGATGGAGTCAGTTGGGATTATGACATTCCCAACTGAATGGAAACATGTTCAATTCATGTTACAAAGCACCAACCAGAATGGTTCAATACTTCAAATGAGCCATTGAGCCATGTCCATATGTCCAACAAGTTCAGCGTACCAACAAAAACATGGAATGTAATGTTGGGACATGACCAAGACAAGATGAAATGATAGTTGAATATCACCAGCAAGTCTGGAAAAAGGACTACACTCTGGTACAAAAAAAACATGGCAGGAAAATCTCCCGATTTTTTATATGTGTTTCCCATGAAAACATCCATTTTGGATCCCCTCGCATGCCATTTATGTGCTGATCATGGGGAGATTCCCGTCACACTGTCCCAACCGTTTCCCATCCGTTTCCCTCGTTTCCTTTGCTGCACATGTCTGTCTTTTGTTTTCAAATAATTCACTAATCTGAAACCTTTGGCTATTTGTAAAAAAAAAATCACTTATCTGAAACCTTTGGCTATATGTTTTAAATAATTCGCTGCCCTGAAACCTTTGGCTATTTTTTAACTAATTCACTAATCTGAAACCTTTGGCTATTTTTTTTAACAATTCACTTATCTGAAACCTTTGGCTATATGTTTTAAATAATTCGCTGACCTGAAACCTTTGGCTATTTTTAACTAATTCACTAATCTTAAAATTTTTGGCTATTTTCCTAAATAATTCACTTATCTGAAACCTTTGGCTATATTTCTTAAATAAGTCACTAACCTGAAACCTTTGGCTATTTTTTAAATAATTCGCTGACCTGAAACCTTTGGCTATTTTTTCAAAATAGTTCACTAATCTGAAATCTTTGGCTATTTTTTGAACTAATTCACTAATCTGAAACCTTTGGCTATATCTTCTAAATGATTCACTGACCTGAAACCTTTGGCTATTTTTTAAAAATAATTCACTAATCTGAAACCTTTGGCTATTTGTTTAAATAGTTCAATTATCTGAAACCTTTGGCTATTTTTTAAATAAGTCACTAATCTGAAACCTTTGGCTATTTTTCAAAATAGTTCACTAATCTGAAACCTTTGGCTATTTGTTTTAAATAAGTCACTAACCTGAAGCCTTTGGCTATTTTTTAAATAATTCACTAATCTGAAACCTTTGGCTATTTGTTCAAATAATTCACTAATCTGAAACCTTTGGCTATTTTTTAAAATAATTCACTAATCTGAAACCTTTGGCTATTTGTTTAAATAATTCACGAATCTGAAACCTTTGGCTATGTTTTTTTAATAATTCACGAGTCGGAAAGCTTTGGCTATTTTTTTAAAATAATTCACGAATCTGAAACCTATTGGCTATTTTTCAAAATAATTCACTAATCTGAAACCTTTGGCTATTTTTTAAAAATAATTCACTAATCTGAAACCTTTGGCTATGTGTTTAAATAATTCACTAATCTGAAACCTTTGGCTCTTTTTTTAAATAATTCACTAATCTGAAACCTTTGGCTATTTTGCATTGATTGAAGATATGTCAGATAGAATGCCAGAAGATTTGCCAGTAACAAAATATATAAATGTCATGGTGGGGATCACACGAAGTAAAGGAATTTGCATTGTTTTGCGATGATTCCCCAATGATCATCATTCCAGGCTTCGGGAGAACAGGCTTCGGTCGTTACTCAATTTACCGAGAAAAATGTGGTATATCCAGTAGCAACTGATATCTATAATTTTACTATGTGTGGGTTACTACTCGACCATATCCAGCCATGATGGCTAATTATTACCTTTTCCCTTCCCACACTATCTGCTGAATCCGCATGTGTTACGGGTCCTTATAAACAAACATATGGTATATAAATATCTAGTATATATTTATGACATAATATATAACATATCATAGACATGTATATATAGTAATACATACTGGTGCACAATAGATAGATTCTAACACATATATCGATCATATTTATTAATCAATATGTTATACATTACATATAATATGTATATAGTATGTGTATATATATAATACTGACTGCTATGTATTGTATCTATCTACCACTCCCAAAAACCATCAAAAACCCGCATCTGCCAAGCCGCATAGGTCCGTGACAACGCCTTTACCTTGCTTTCTTGCAGGGATCCATCGAGGTTGTAGAAACCTTCCTCCGGTCCCGCGACGGTGGTAATGTCCTGGCAGGGACCCTGGCGACCCTGGAAGGTGCCTGGATTTTGGCCTTGAAAAAGCTGGAAAAAGATGGGCCAATGGATGTTCATCCCCAAAAAACCTGGTATCACGGTATCATTTCCAGCTAAAGTGGAAGATTTACCATCTTCAAAATATCTCAGTGTTGCAGGTAAATGTACCATTTATCTAGCAAATGGGATTTAAGGAAGTTTACCATATCGTGTCGGATTCGTTACATGTTTGCGACCAATCCCCATGTGAAATTCATGATATTTTCATGTCAAGAACTGACCAAAAACGATCAATATCCTGCTATTGACACAGAAAAAAATACACAGCGTGATGATCCTGCTAATCATCCTCAAAAATAAAGATGGTCAGGTTTGATCCAACATCATCCCATTGGTGAAACGACTTATTAATGTTTATTAATGTGTGTTAAGTGAAGTGTTTAATAAATCTTAACAAGTGACAAACATGTTTGTTCATGTGTGTTAAAAGTTATTTATGTGTTATTCATGTTTAAACAAAATGTGTTGTTAATGATTATTAATGTTTATTAAATGTTTATGAATGTGACATATTAATACACATCCCATTGGTTAAAAACATCAAGGATCAGCCCGTAGAACTTCGGAAAAAAGCGGTCATGACTGTACTTGAACTGCCAGTAGGCCCAGGAGTGGAGAGCGCGATCGGCCCGATCCTCGAAAAAACGAAAAACATCGAACCGCGGATCCGGCATGTCCCTTTTTCACGAAGTGGCGGTATTATTTTAGCTTATCTTTTAGCATAAACTGCCGATGTTTTCTGATATTTTCTCAAGTAACATGTTTGAAACTGAAGACGTTCGTTTCAAATCATATACGATGATTCACTGATTCCACCGATGTTTTTCAGCCTCGATTCACCCAGTCTGGGGAAACCCAAAAAAGGCCATCAAAACCAGCCACTTTGATTGATTGGTAAAATATGGTAAAATCGCAACAAAAGCAGGAAAGTCCATGAACATCAGAAATCTTCGGTTAGCTGATTTTCCATCATCTCCCATTCAAATTGCAATAAATATATCGATGATCATAGCAAGGATCAAAATCCGGGTACTCTGGGGTTCACCCCGAAATAGATGAAATAGTTGGTAGATGTTCATACCCCCAAATCTCTCCAAATCTGATATCATACTTTTTTACCATATGTTTTGAACCTCTTAGCATGAAAAACCACTCAAGGTTTGCTTCACCGGCCATGTGACTGTGATGCGTTTTATCTCGGAGAGGCAAATGGGAGTCCCTGAGCACGCGCCAAACTCCTGCGAAAGACATTGGCGGAACGTTTGGGCGTGAGCATCTGGCGAAGTTCACCAAAAATGGATACAAGTTCGGGATTTTTCATAGCAACCCCCAAAAAGATACAATAGGACAGGACAATCCTACAAAAATAGTGATGAATTATTGTTCTATACTTTTCTATCTTTGTGGGGTTACTACAGTGAAGGCCTTTAGTCACATCAACTTTTTGGGGGCAACATGATTCCTAAGAAGGGAAGTCGATGCGACCCCCTCACATCATGGTCACATCAACCATGCCAAATGGCCTGGGATAAGGCTGTATTTTTATGGTTCAAAAAACAAAATTTTAGATAATGATAGAGGGTTTACCAATGGCAATTGGTGTTTAACCGCCCAACATGTCGGAGAATATCTCGAAGACTATGTTCCTGTATCAGTTGGGGATGTAAAACGCAGTGGGTGAAAGGTGAGAAACCGAGTGACACAACCATTTGTCCTGAGTTGTTTGGAAGAAATCACAATGGTTTATCTGGTTGGTGGTATACCTACCACTCTGAAAAATATGAGTGAGTCAGTTGGGATTATGACATTCCCAATATATGGAAAAATGAAATTCATGTTCCAAACCACCAAGCAGTTTATAATCAGATTTCCCACATCAGTTGGATTTTTTCCATGACTTGTTGATATGTGTTATCCCTACCGGCGTTCCAAACATCAAGCAAACATCAAGCGGCTCCGTCATGAAAGCACCACCACCCAAGCGCCGTGCGTCGGCCTCTCTCGTCGCCTTACGCCAATCCATGTTTTGACCATGGCACATGTGATGATGGGGAATGTAGTGTGCGTGTGTGTGTGTGTGTGTCTGTGTCTGTGCGTGTGTGTCTGTGTCTGTGCATGTGTGTGTTTGTATGTACTACGTTGATTAACATACATATTGTATACAATATGAATATGTGTACATATAATGTAATGTAATGCAATGCAATGGAATGTAATATATACATACATAATATATATGTATGTATATATATATATGTATGACTGTAGTCATCAACCAAATTTGATTTTTGAACTGTTAAATTGGGCGGTTGGTTTTAACCAATAGGGGCCCCAGTAAGCCAATGGCTAATGTTCATGGTGGATGTAGATTGTCAGGGGCGAGCCTTGGTGGTTGAGCCACCCCCGAAAATATCACGCAATGAAGATCATCATCCCATTCTGAGGCATTTTTTGGGGGATTCCATATGCTCTATGTATGGAAGTATGGAATATGTACCAAAATTTACCTTAAAAATATCCCAGTGCAGATAAACATGCCATACTCAAGTTCAACGGAGCCCCCAGCCAAGTGTCGACAGCAGATGAGGCCATTTCATCACAAATGGGACAGTCTTCGGAGGGAAGGTCGCCCTTCCTAGGGGTCATGGGAAAACCGCGATTTTCCTGGTTCGTAACTGGCTAAACCACAAAAAAAATGAAAACAATGATATATAATCCATTTACGAACTGGTTAACTAACTCCATGACCCATCTAAGTTCTGTGGCAGACTGTCTGAAAATAGGGCAGATATACCTCGAAATCCACTGGTGAATGACGTTTTCTCTATCTTATTAGATGGTAAACAGACAAAAACAAAAGGAGAGTAGATCTGACATGTTCAGACACACGCATATGCAAGGAAACTTCGACAGCTACTGCTTGCAATTTAGCCGTGGATTCAAATTCAGGTTCCGTCATCTCAGATGGATGGTGGCTTCAAACCGATCCCAGAAGCGTTTCGCTTTTTCACTTTGAACCCCCGATCTTCCCACAAACAATTTGTCATGACAGAAATCCAATCAGAACCACCAACCCCAGTCTTCCCCTAATTGATTTTTAAAAAAAATCAGTTTCTGTTCCCGGGTTGGTAAAACCCCTAGGGTTTGCAAGTAAAAAAAAAGTCCTCAGGTGTTTGCATCACTTACCCTCTGGTAAACATACAAAAAACTATGGAAAATCACCATTTTCTAGCTGGGTAAATCCACTATTTCAATGGCTATGTTCAACAACTATGTTTGACATAACCAGAGGGTAAGCACCAGCTAATACCACTTGGAGCACCATCATATAGATCCGATACCTTTCACCCGGGGATCGATGTCACATCATTTCACCCTTTTTTTTAGCCGCTTCTATGATATAATTACACATACAATCATGTACATATATACACTTAATATACATATACAGACAAACATATACATGTACATAAATCTAACCCTCCAATCATAGACATATACAATCATATACAAATATACATAATATTACATATCTAACCCTCGTCCTCTATCAGATAGCATGGATGGAGATCTCTCCCCGAATTTTTCGTCCATGGCTCCGGTTGCACTTGTTTGTCGCAAAGCCACAAGAGTAGATATGGTAGGACAAGGCCTTGCTGGGAAACTTGGACCCGGAAACTCAAAAAACCGGTGTTTTTTTGTGGCGTAAAACCACCAAAAATGGGGGGGTTTTGTGGTGTAAAACCACCAAAAATGGTGTTTTGTGGTGTAAAACCATGGGTTTTAATACTAAGTCATGGTCATTAAAATGACGACTGGATGACTTCAAAAACCTCCAAATATGAGGGCTCCACATGTTCCCCTGAAACACCGACGCTACAGGACCCTGCTGGTTGCAGTTGTTAACAGCTTCCCAGTTGGCGGATCCTTCTGAGTAGTGCTAGGTCACAACCCAGGGAAGACCTCAAAACGTGGTGAATCGAATCTTAGATACTCCCAAAAAAAAGTAATGTTTGGCTGGTTAGTGCATTTTTACCATTGATAGCAAACGATTAAAGTACCAAAGTATCTAACCAAGGTTGACCCAGTTTACTACGAAAAGGATAACCAAGATCTATGCTTTATTGCCCCTCCAATTTCGAGCTACCCTCTGGAAATCAAACGTGGCTGGAGAATCCTCTATAAATGAAGGTTGATAGCTGGGACAATGATCTATCCATCTATCTATCTGTCTGTCTGTCTCTCTGTCTGTCTAATCTAATCTGATCTGATATTATCTTATCTTATCCTATCCTATCCTATCTATCTATCTATACCATTTTTAGGGGAATGAATAATGAACATCCATAAATCCCAGTGATTTTGATGTGGTTCACCAGGGCTACTGGGGGTCACCAGGGACCCATCGAATCGTCGCCTGCGTGCTGTTGCTGCTGGGGCCACGAGTGAAGCCAACAGGGCGTACTCCGCCGGCCAAAGGCAGATAGGCTGGCAGTGTGTCCTGGGCGTGACTTCAAGTGGAAAAAGTGTTGAAGTGGAAAGGACGTTTCGTGGAGATTGAAGTGGAGATATCCCTTTTTCGAGCCTCCATTGGTATATGTTTAAACACATGGAGGGATATTTTCATGGGATATCTCCACTATATCCATTGGTATTTAACCAAATTGGTATATGTTTAGTATAACCACATCTTTTTGGATGGGATATTTTCATGGGATATCGTGAAAATAGCTATGAAAACCCCCCTCGCAGGGCGATCAACTTATCAAATCGAAGTGAGAATTCTTTAGGGATACCCAAGGAAAAGAACTAACTTCTTCGGATACCCTTTGGTAAACCAACATAACTATGGAAAATCACAATTTTTAATGGGTAAATCAGCTATAAATGGCCATTTTCAATAGCCATGTTTGTTTACCAGAGGGTACATACCCTCCAGTAAATTCACATAGACCTTGGAAATTGCCATTTTTCTGAGTGGAAAGTAATGTTCAAAACGCCTGTTTCTGCAGGGTCTATGTGAATTTGGCTGATGGTATACTCGTTTGAACTGATGAACTTATGATACCCTTTAGTCATCCGTGGCTTCCCGGAAAATCCTCCATTTACTTCAATGATTTGGAGAATGTTGGAGATTTCTCCAAAAAATCCCAGTGGGAAAATGATTCACCAGGGTGAGGCTTGGCCGGTGGTGAGTTCACAATGGCACAACAAAAAGATCAAAGAAACTATGAATATTTATCTGTGAAGAAAGACTGGATATTGATATATAACATGTTTAACATGTTGTCTTCAATTAAAAAATGCTTTGCTCTTATATTTATATATATATCATTATCGATCTGTCTATATCTTACAACTGGATCAATTAATTCCGCCACGGAGCTGGCACGGGCACCGGCTCGTACATCAGGATGGCTCCTGGGTCCTCCGCATGAATCACTTGGCCAACGCTGGCCTCGGTCTGAGCTTCATCTTTGGGTTTTTACTGAGGACGAAAATGGTCGATTTACGGGATTTACCCTCTGGTAAACTAACATAAGTATGGAAAATCACCATGTTTAATGGGAAAACCATCTATAAATGGGCCATTTTCCATGGCTATGTTAAATAACCAGAGGGTAATGCAAATATCATGAACATGTAACGAATGGAAACATAATGGCATAGCAATTTTTCATCAACCAAAATGATGATTTAACCTAACAAAGTTCTTGGATTTAATGGGAATATATAACGACGTATACAAGGGTATATAAGGGGTACATAGTGGTGGCCCCACTATGTACTAAAGATATCCCAAGATATCAAACCGTATAATAAATTATAATAAAACCATGCACACCTTGGCTCGACACATGCTCGGTTCTCCATTTGGACCAAATTCCATGATGATATTCAATGGTTTTTTCTTCCATAATAGTCCAGGAAACCAAAAACACCGTTCACCTCCCCAATTTCAAATGTGGGGGTCTGATTTCCATGCTATTACCCTCTCTAACCATTAATACTACTCATTTCTACCCATCTCTACTTATTCCTCTGCTCAAAACCATTAATGCTTAAATCATACCTGTTCTATTCCTGCCGTTTCCGATCCTTCCCCATAAGCGTCATACTGATTCCTATTCATCAAAAGTAACCGTTCACCGTCCCTCCCTTCCAAACTCTGGGTCACGCTGAGGGGTACTGGTGATTAGTTAAGCCCCGTTCGTTGTCGATTAACATATATGTGCAAATATCCTACATATAGTTCAGAAAAAAAAACAATTTACCACTAATTTTGACCAAAGGAAGCTACTTCTATCTATCTTTAGGGGGTGATATATACATATATATATAATCCGACTACTATATCATATCCTCACTATTATCACCACTATGGTTGGTTTTTTCCTCAAAACGGCCGCTCACCAGTCACCATCCATCCCAACTACATATTAAGCTTAAGATAAAAGATAAAACAAGTTTCAATTTACTTCAATAATAATAACTGGTCGGTGGTATACCTACCCCTCTGAAAAATATGAGTTCGTCAGTTGGGATGATAATAATAATAATAACAATGTACTTCAATAATCTTCAATCATGTTCAATCTTGTTGCTATACAAAAATAACCATCGAGCTATACCCATGGATACCCATGGATCGTCGACCTCGTCGGAACCGTTCCCCCACTGAGTCTCCGTACATAAAGCGGTTGCAGCAAAGTTCGATCTGCCAGACCTGGTTTTAAGAGATCCACCTCATGGAAATAGTCACCGTTCAAGGGCTCCTGCACTGCTGGCTGCGTCCCGTGGTTGAAAAACCAAGTTGCGAGGGACAAAAACCCCTAAGTGGGATTTTGAAGTGATAAAAAACCAAGCAACACGTATATAGAGATGTATAGTTTATCTTGGTTGAAACTCATTTCCTGTTGGAAACCAATGCTTTAAAAAAAGGACAGATGGGGAAACTTGGGATTTAAGCGCAACTAAAACAGGATTGAACATCACAAAAATTCTGGAAATACAGATCCGAAAATGGCAAAAATGACCACAGATGACCACAGCCTCCACGTCTTTTGGAGCAAAAAACATCCCCAGATTCTCCCACCCCAAAGGGCCGGGCCCTTCAGACGAGGAGCATTCACCAGGTCATAGCCCAGAACACCTGCAGAATCTTTCAACGCCGATGCCACGACCCTCCAAAAGCCGTGGAATTTCTGCTGGATCGACTCCTCCGGGAGCTGAGGAGCGAAGCGAGCGATTCGCGTTTTTTGGTGGTTTCGCAATGGGAGACAAAAACAACTCCTGGAAATCACAAAAACATAGCACTAGTATGCACTAGTAGCAGTTCTACGGGATGGGAAATGGTGGATGTTTCATCATGTGAAAAATCCTCCAAGAATGGAGATGTCATAAAAAACATGTTGGATTTGAGCGATCGGAATTTCACCAACAGATTAGCAAACATAGTAAACATTTGCCAGGTATGGTGAGACACAACTAATAAGATGAGGATAGCGGCATGATCGTGCACAAGTTTGGGTGGTTCCAAGAGCTGTTTGGACAGGCGATATCTATCATTGTAAACCCACTCACTTGTTGTTGATTAACCCCGCAATGTTCTGTTGGTAGATGAAAGTTGCACTGCCTTCTGAGAATCAAAATTGGCAATAAAGGTTCAACCATGGACGATTTCCCATCGCTAGGGATTTCCGCCAGCTTGGATCGCGGGAGTGTCATTGCCGTCTCAGGCAATGGACTATGTTGCTGTGGCTCCCAGAACAACCATCAATGATCATCACCCATATTAGCTCACCATGGTGCTGGCATAGTTAGCAACATTTGCCCTTGTCCAACATCAACCAAGAGGAAAAAATCCCATGAAGTCGATCGTCTCAACCATCAACATCCATCAACCATCAACCCCCGGAGAAAATCCAAGAGATATCCCAGTAAATCCCAGAAAAACTGGTTGGTGCTTGAGCCCTACCCCTCTGAAAAATGATGGACTTCGTCAGTTGGGGTTACTCTTCCCAATATATATATATAATATATATATATATATACATATATATATATATGGAAGGAAAGTCATAATCCATTCATGTTCCAAAGCACCAACCACCAACCATCCATCGACCATTCAACCCCATGAAATCCCAAAAAGTTGCTTCACACGTTTCCCCAAAAAACCAAGTCACATAAGAGAAGAAATGTCCCCACGAGGTCACAACTTCTGGTGTCCTCCAGTCAGAAAAATTCGTTTCCCGCGGTCCAAATGTCGTGATTTAACAATGAACCATGGTGATTTAATGGGGTTTAATGGGGTTTAATGGTGATTCCCATGGTTGATAATGGTTAATAATGGTTAATAATGGTTAATAATGGTTAAAAATGGTTAATAATGGTTAATAATGGTTAATAGTGGTTAATAATAATGGTTAATAATGGTTAATAATGGTTAATAATGGTTAATCCAAAAATCATAACTGGTTGGTGGTGCAATAACCATCTTAAAAAATATGAGTTCGTCAATGGGAAGGATGGCATCCCGTATATGAAATGGAAAATAAAAGTCATGATTGAAACCACCAACCAGATAATAAAGTTTAGACAGGCGATTCAACAAGCATAAAATGGGAATGTCGTGGGGATGTAATTCGGAATGTTACTAATAAGTCAATACACAAAGTTTACATTTGCCTAGAATGGAACATGGCTTGCTGGAAAATCCTCCATTCTACAGATGACTTTCCCAGAAGCCTTCATTTACTATAAAGGATGTCCCATTGCCACGTTTGATGACGGCAGGCTATGGCATTTGAAGTCACGAAACTAGCTGAGTGGACGCCTAACAACTCAACTGGAGATGGAGATCAACCAATCATAGTTCGTGGCCGCTGAAATGCAACGAAGACCCCTCTCTCTTGGCTTCCAGGGTCATAAAACGATGTAATCCCCAGAAATTGATTTGACAATTTACTTTTCTATGGTTGAGAGTACCCCAATGAGTTGTGTGTTTTTCCGGCTCGTGACCAGCCAGAATGGAAAGCTCAGCGACACCATCGAGGTGCAACCAAATGGAAACACTTCAAAGGCTTGGCGAATCTACCGAAAATAAACCAAGGTCGACAGAAAATAAACCAAGGTCGACACTAGGAAAACAAAAATGATTATACCATCAATCAACTATAGGTATAATCACCCTAAACCCTAGTTCAACATAGTTCAACTATTTACACCAACTTAGCCAAGCTTTTGGTAAAAAAAATCGATTCCGAACACCAAAACAGCGACGTTTCCCGCGGATCCTTGAATATTGATCAAAACCAATGCTCAGGCAGTCACTTGTGTTGGGGAAACCTGCCACCGTGGCACAGGGCAGATGCCAACTGGTCATTTCAACTTCTTTCGCCAATTCGAGCGCCTATTGGTTTCAATGCACTCTTGTGATATTTAACATGTCCTGTAATTGCAACTTTTTATAAAGCCAAAGACTGACAAACACATGAGCAGTGTTCAAAACCCGCAATGTCGTCCCTTTATTGTGGCTGGTTAACAGGATTCCTTCATAATGGATTTTGATCATCTACGATATATTGAATAGTATAACCCCATAGAATAATTACCCTCTAGAGTAATTTAACCTAGCTATAGAAAAACACAACATGTTTAAGTCCGGTAAACCATCTATTTCTGCCATGGCTTCCAGTTCGAGCTGATGCATCCCGGCCTGTCTTCGGATCGGTGCTGTAATTCAGATCAGCAAAGGACTTGCACTGCCCAAAGATTTTCGCCACCTGACACGTAGAGCGCGTTGCGCGGAAAAACGTGTCAGATGCTGTGTACCCTCTGGTAAACTAACATAGTTATTGAAAATGGCCATTTATAGTGAGTTTTCCCATTAAAAATGGTGATTTTCCGTAGTTATGTTAGTTTACCAGAGGGTAAGTTCCGAGGGAGATATGAGATGCTGACACTGCATCCTCTGATAAACGTTTACATAGCCATTGAACATGGCCCATTGATAGATGATCTTCCCATTAAAATATAGTGATTTTCCATAGCTATGTTACTATGTTAGTTTACCAGAGGGTGTAACCAGAATCTAATGATTATAGCGCAATTTGCTGGGTTGTAACAATACATCCATCTGTATTGTTTTTTTCAATGCTTATGACTAGTTATTACTACTAATAATCATTAAATGTAACACATTACCAGTAACAATAATACCATCGGGTTACTTATGTAATCATATTACCCATAATCATAATTTATTTACCTGCAACAATTGCTATATTACAAGTAATACAATTATATGGGTAATATTATGGACTACTACCTATAATCCAGTAACAATTAACAAGAATGCAATGAATCTCCGGATTGCTGCGGATACCGTTTTGTTTCTGTATACACCAGCGATCATTATATCATATATATATATATACATATCATATAATGTATATATATGATTATAATTGATTATTATATGTATACACAGGTTTTAGATGATTTCACCTCCAGTAATTCAGAATTGCTACTGTGATGGGACATTCCAAAAACGCTCGGATCACACATCGATTTTCTCCGTGTCCACCTCGGGCAACCAGCCAGAGCAAGTCCTCTGGATGGGTTCCAACTTCCTGGGGCAAAATCTGCGAAAACGGATGGGATGAGCGGTGCCCAGGTGACTTTATAAAAACCGGCTTTAAAAATCTCCCACATGGTAAGAAAAAACCACACATGGAGCAAGTGAGGGGTGACTTGACTTGTAGCTTTCCGAACCCATCTAAAAGGTGTAAATTGACCAATATCACCGTACCTACTGGGTGAAAAAGCAAGCAAAAAATAGGGCAGAGGAAGGAGGGAAAATGTTGTTTCACCATTTGGACCAAAGGTGTCGTCCACAACCAAACCCAAGGCCGAGCGAAATTCGTCTGGGGACATATTGAATTGCTGTATGGTCCACAAAATGTGTGTATCCCATGGTCAGCAACAACTAAGCACAGCAACTCATGGTAAACCACTTGCATGTGGTAATAGAATCTCCAAGACACGCCAGCAAACAACCACTTTATCATCAAGGGAAGTTGATGAAAAGTGTACCTATGCAACTACGTGCATATCACTATGTACATATACATATGTACGCATGTATGTGTATACAATTATATGTATACATCTATGTATACTTAAATATACATACATATTATATTATTATATACATAAGTGCATACTCATACATGTATAATACATATATATATATATGTAACTGTATGTATGTATATATATATACAATCATACAGCTATAGATATGGTTAATATAGATACGAAGTACATGAAATCTCGTCATCTTGGCAAGGCGCGGCAAAAGCCAGTCTGGCACCCCTTCTCCGCAGAAACGTTCGGTAAAAGCATCCTGCGGAGCGAGGTCTTTGGAGCTGTAGGGCACAAAGGGCTTTTCTCTCACATGTTTTTCGTGGACTACGAAAATATCGGTTGGTTCTTCATTAAGAAATAACGATAATGTGATCGAAAAAAGGGTGCTCGTTAAAACTGTGAAAAAAAAAGAGGCAACTCAGAATGTAGTCGGATTAGAGCTGTAAAATGCTATGACTTAGTTGCTGTTTGCCTCCAAAACTTAGGTTGTGCCACATGTGAGAAGTTTCCAGCTGAACCAAGCATTTTGGAAAAAGGGAACCACCGGCTGGAAAAATCGTATTTACCATAAGAAAATCATCTACGTAGCAGTCTGAGTAGGCTCTTGAAAGACCCACCCCGTTCACTAAGACAACTCGAGCGAAACTGACTAATGAGTGGGTTATATAACCATAGTTGTGACAATTTCCCAACTTGTGGAGGTGTGGAGGATGTTCCCGCCGGAAATCCCAACCACCACGTTCCCGCTGCGTGGAAAAAAACCCGTTGCGGGTCACCCCAACCATGGCGGTTTCTTACCCAATTTGTTGTTGAGCCCCAAGGAAAAAGGGGGGTGATATCCTCAGGTTTCTGAAGGATATCCAGTTTGTTGGCCATGATATATATATATATGCCATCGCATCATTCTGGCCTGGAAAACAACATGAATTTGAAGCACTTCAATTCAACATGGAAGAATTTCCAATAAATGGCTCCCGCTTAGAAACCATTGGAAGATATTGGAACCTCAAAATTTCGTGGCTACCCTCTGGTAAACGTTTACATAACGAACTGGAAAATCACCATTATATCCATTATTAATAGGTAAATCAACCATAAATGGCAATGTTCAATAGCATTCAATAACTATTTTGACATCACCAGAGGGTTTTATTGAGTTTCCATCTTCCATCATCTTCCATCCCCCCACCTGATGGAAGTCTACGATGGTCCAAATGCCATGGCTGTACAAGTCATCCACCAGCTGTCGAACCACCTTGCCGATCACGTGAAGGTCAGGTCAGATCCCCATGGGATCGTCGTTTTATTTGAGATCTGATCTTACATTGTGCTGGTAGCTATATATATATAATATATATACCTATATATCTATAGTATTATATAGTCTATAGTCTATAGTATTCATGAATTAATCTATATCATGATATATCTATAAAAAAAATTCATGGATTGATATTACCATATATGGTTTATGGTACCATCTGGTTATTATGACTGACATAGCCATGGTTAAAATCCCGAAAATAAATGGAGGTTTATAGCTGGGAAAATTATATATTTCTATGGGCCATGGCTTCCATGGCGAACTGTTAAATAACCAGAGGGTAACTATTTTACATACCAACAAGTGACAGTAAAAATAACCAGTAAATATACATTATATAATAAGACTATAGCATGCCATAACCACTTCAGACCTACTTTTTTGGGGATCATCCCTTAACATGTACCTCAGGGATCCTCAGGGTACGGATAAGAGGCTCATGCTTAGCTGCTAGCGGCACCTGCAGGTAGGTGTGATTGTATTGGCCCTCAACCGGCTCCACACCAGGCCACATCACTCCGAGCCTGAACAGGCTTTGGGCTTCTGACTGTGGATGGGCCAGCGAAATCCGATAAACCACCAAAAGGATGGTTGAAACATGTTGAAACCCTATATATAAATAATGGCATAAACCATCTATCAACTGGTGATTCGGATTTCGCTGGCCCATCCACCATAGTTTGACCGTTGAAAGGTTTTTCCATATAAAATCGATCGAAACCTAGATTTTAGTTCCTTCATTTCCTGGAGTCAGAGTGCTTTTGTTCACAAGCTACCAGCATGTCCAGTGTCCAAAGATGTCCAAAGTACAGCACCCACTGATTTTTGAGATAACCGAACTCCCATTTTTTCCATGAAAATCCCATAGTTTTATGGTAAACCCCCATGGAAAATCACCAGATTCTTTGAATCTCTTGGAGCACCATCTGCTTCACTAGCTCTGGGAGTCAGGCCGGATCGCGTTGAAGCCCCAGGACTGGAGATTGGCCATATCCTTCCGACTGATCTTATTTGGCAGTGTGTCAAAACCTTGTACCCCTGGTGAACATCAAAATAGCTGGTAAATGGATGTTCATCCCACTAAAAATGGTATTAATAGGTATTGATCCATACCCATTTCTGAAACATCCCATGAGAAAATCTTAAAGAAATCGAGATTGACTATGATAGATTCTGGGAGAAAGATAGAGATATCAGAAATCCGATATTTCGATGTCTCATCTTATTTCTGAAACATCCCATCTATGATAGATTCCAGAGATAGAGAATTCCGAATGATGTCTGGCACATTCGACTCTTGAAGTCCGGATACATGGCCTCTGCCATTTCAAGGCCATTAAGCCATGGTTTTTGCAGATGCCATGGCACCCAGTCCTCTGCATTCAGGGAACTGAACGGGTCAAAGGCTCCTTCAGTCAGGACTTTGATCGTAAACCAAACGTACGTGGACAGGTTGGTGGTTTCGTTTCGTAAACAACATCAGGTTCCGATTCTCCCTATATATATATGTGTGTGTGTGTTCCTCATCTTGAAGCGGAAATCACGCAACGAAAATATAGATATGACATGATATGACCAAAAATCATCTGCAGTTTGCAACTGACATACCCTCTGGTAATTTAACAGTTTGCTATTGAAAATAGCCATAGAAATAGTGAGTTTTCCCATTAAAAACGGTGATTTTCCATAGTTTTCTGTAAACGTTTACCAGAGGGTATGAACCAATTAAATCCCATCAAACCACCATAAAACCCCATTAAATCACCATTTTCCTATGGTTTTCCTATGGTTTACCAAACAAAACCACCAGGATTTTGGATGGAGCCAATTGAAGTCTCAGAATCCAATCATAAATCCTACCGGTCCTGGCCGCGGTGAAGGATTCGTTTTATTTTTTTGCATCCTGATGTAAGATCGAAGGGATGAAATCCAGCTGGTTGGTGGTATACCTACCCCTCTGAAAAATATTCGTCAATGGGAAGGATTATCCCATATATTATGGAAAATAAAAAAAAAACATGTTTGAAACCACCAAACAGAGGACTTATTAGCCAGGCTATACCAGATTAACCAGATACTAAAATGGGTACAAAATACGGTGAAAATGGTATAATCCTCAAAGTGCAGGCTGGTAAGTCGGTGAAAAACTTCTCACCACACCTGGAGAATGTCCAGCATCGTGGCAAAGGGCGATTGTATGGGAGAGTTTGCCCGCTGGCCCACTTTCAGGTATGACTTATCTATAAATTCATAAGATTTACCTCTTATATTATATATATATGACCATTGATAAACACCATGTTTTTCTCCAACATTTATGAAGATCTATTTAAAGTTCACATTTCACTATACTTGTTTTAAATCCAGAAACCAGAAACATGTAAAGATCCAGAAACAAACATATCACTATTTTTGTGTCAGCATAAAAACTATGGGTTTTTAACCATATTTGTTAATACCTTGGCACACCATGGCGTGGCTTTCCGTTGTGGCGTGGCTTTCCGTAGTGTGGCGTCCTGTGCTGGGATGCCATGGGAAACTCTTCTGCACCACGTTGAGGCCGTGGAAGATCTGCACGCGACCATCGGGACCACGAAAGCGGCCATGGTCGTCCACTTTGAGGCGCCTCGGCGTGACCTGGGGATGCCGATGTTGGGATAGTTAGGAGAGGTATACATATATAGTGTAAAGATATATATATATACTGTATATATATATATATACACTGTATATATATATATCCCATAGGATCCATGTATGGTATATATGCTAACATTTGGGATATATTGATGGTAAATGTTACCATATATACCATACATGGATCCTATGGGTATATATGTATATATGATGGTAACATGATAGGATGATAGCTAAATGATGATAGCTCCCATTTGTTGGGCGATTCTTCGCCTCTGTGTCAGGCAAGGGCAACGGTGATCATAGAATGGGGTTGAAAGAATGCCTTCCCCATGGGTCATTAAATGTCCCCATTTTTCACATCACCCAACCATTAGGTATATGGTCAATGCCATGGCTACTATAAGGTGATGTCCAATATTCCCAAAATGGGACATTTAATGACCCATGTCCCGGATGTTCAAAAAGTTCCAGAAATCCGTGGTTGAGTATTGGACCTTTTCATTGCCTGCTTTGGGGGCTATTTCATATCACCGGGATGGAAATGGTTCAAGCACCTGTTTAAAAAATACCCTCTGGTTATTTCACATAGCCATGGAAAGATCCACCATTTTTCAGTTCGGTAAACCATCTATTTCGATTAGGGCCATGGCTTAACCATGGCGAACTGTTAGTCATAACCAGAGGGTAAAAACAATGGTGTTCCAATGGGTCTTGACCCATCCCCCGAGTGTCCAACCACAAGGGAAAAAAAAAACAGCCCCAGCCCTATAGAATAAATAGCAGGCGGTGAAATCTATAATATAATTTCATAATATTATATATATATATATTAGTATATATGTATGTATATAATCATATATTCTAAATATTGCAATGTATCATTAATATCGAAATCATATATTGGCAATACATTGGAATGTCTATATAATATGTATATATATAATTTTATATATATATACACACACACATGTTTGCATGTCAGCCCTCGGCAACATCACCATCCTACCTGGATGGACACTGCGGCACAGCATAGCACTTTTCGGCGACACACGCCATGGCCGGGCAAAGTCACTGGGTTTACCCGGTGTCATCACACTGGCCTTGAAAATCCACTAGCCATGTTCCATCTATCGCCAGGTTTGACTGACCCTCAAATTGACGGTCAAAAACCCATAGCTTTCCGATTCTCCTTTAAGAACCCATCCAGGAAACATGTCAGGCACCTGGAATCTTGCAGAGTTGGCTCACAATGGCTCTCATAAGCTCCGGATCTCTGGAAACCTTGGCCGTGGTCTGCTCCAAGATCTGTCCAAGCGAGACTGACATACCTGCGGTGGGTCACGGTGTTCACTAAGATAGAAGGGATGGAAAGTACAGTTTTAGTCTTGATCCCTTGGTCTTTGGAAAAAGTGGGCCCCTTGAAAAAAAAAAACAAAAGTGGAACTCTGTAAAATGGTACCCAGTTACCAAAAAAGTTAAACTGGGTAAGAAAAAGTGAGCCCCTGTAAAATGGTAAACTCAATAGCAAAACCCTCCCAGTTACCAACCATTTTTCAGGTCATCTGACATCATCTCACTAATTAGGTTTTTTTTCTACCCAATGCCTTCCAACCCAACTTGTGAATGGATATATAGCTTTCCCGCATATCAGGGCATCCGGCGAAATATCAATTTGCGCGTGGCCGCGCCTTCGTTTCTTCCCAGGACTTGTAGCACTTGCACCACATTCTGCGCAGAAAGCATGGAAGACAGTCGCTCCGCGCAGCTTTCGGCCAAAGCTGTGAGGCCGTACTGATTTCCTGCAGCCGGAACAAGTCCCCGATTCGGGGAGGGGTATCCCCTTTGTAAATGGTTTATACCTGTGAAAACTATCCAAGTACTAAGTGGGATGATCATCATGATCCTCCAAGTAGAAAAGTGGATGGTATAATTGGCATGTGTGTGTGTGCTAAGATATGCACAACCCTTTAACAAGAACATTGCTTGTGTATCCACATATCTTAGCACGTCCTTTTGTTCGTAGAATGAGTCGATCATGTATTCGGATATAATGGGTGGTGATGGGGTTACGGTGCATAGAAAGAAGGGACTTGCAAACCAATGATCTGCGATCTGTGACTTGAAAAAATCCTGCTCTCCGTTGCCGGTAATGCTTGGTATATTATGGTATACGATCGACCGGTCATTCCCACTTGGGAAAGGACATTAGTACCTCCTGGCATCAGGGTTTCATCACCGAATGATCGGTGACGACAAAAATAGGAATGTTAATGATTGTTAACCAGCAATAATGAGTATATTACATGATAAAACCTCATATCACCAGCAATTATGATGTCTGATGAGATCAACCTCACATTTTTTTTGGGGTGGTAGAATCAGAAATTGAGCTAAACATATGACATAGCTAAACCTTGGAGAGAAGCATCGCTTAACCACCATGTCCGACAACAGCAATAAAGTGACCAAGTGTCCGAGGCAAATGAGGTCACCCAACTGTTGCAACGGCGCCGAGGGAATCTCTTCCGTGTAGATGTACTGTAATCTGAGGCGGCCCCGGTGGGATCATTGGCACTCGGCCAGCTCGCGGTGCGCCCCGTTCCGGTGCGCGTTCCGGTGATGGGGCCCCGGTTCCAGTGGTTTGTTGGTGAAGGTCACTACAATA